>JAJMRX010000015.1:0-263445 GCA_030558135.1 Petasospora adriatica | reverse complement strand
GAACACCCGAACACCCGAACACCCGAACACCCGAACACCCGAACACCCGAACACCCGAACATTCAGTGGTGTCCGGATGCACCCGCACATCCACCCAGACATCCCCACTGTTGTATGAGGTGTCCGGGTGAACCTCCACACCCGTTACGCCCGAACAAACGGACGCTTCCCCAGTGGCGGCCCGACAGAAGAAGGGGGGACCTGTGTGCCTTCTGTTGTAAAGGCACCATCCTCCTCCTCCCCCTCCCCTCCCGGGACCTCCCACCACACCAGGGAGGATAGCCTGCAAGGTAAGCACCAGTGGAAAAGGGAAAGGGGACTGTTTGCTGATGTCCCCCCCCATCTCCCCACTGGCCCCCTCCTCACGGGCCCTCGCTCCTCCCCAGGCAGCACTCAGATAATCCGAGCACAGCCTGCCCGGCCGACTTTATACCGGGGGCGAACCTGCCTATCGTTAGTAGTACCACTGCCCCTCAATGAGTAGAGAGGCAGTAACATTAATTGTAAGAGACCACTACCTTGGGGCCTCCCGCTCCACCTGTGCTACCGAGCACTTGTGCGTTCTATCTCCTGCTGTTCTGCAATGCTGTGGGCTGTCTTGTTGTTGTGTCGCGCTTATTGTAGTAGCCTATGGTGGCTTTCGCGGTCTGCTCTGGCCTCGCCGTGCTGCCCCTACCAGGTAGCAGCCACCCACTTCCAACTGGGAAAATTCGGTCAGGATGGCATCCTGGTGCCTCTCTGTGATACCCTGGTGTGCTTCCGTCGCCTTCTCTCCTCGAATTTGTGGCGTTGCTGGCACCCTGGAGAGACAGCAGGTGGCTGGTAGAGGGAAAGAAAATTGGGTGGGCGCGCCCGCTCTTTTATCCTCGAAAAGGCGGTCACACCACACTTTAGCGTGCGCGCATAATCTAATTTAATTAAGAGCCTCCGCAGGCACACTTTCGCGCCGGGTAAGTACACACTACCACCTACTGCCGCTGAGCCAATAAAATACATTTCTGTAATTTATGAGCTCTATTAGCCAACCTGAAGGAACCTTTAGTGCTGTGCCCTTTTTTCCCGGGCTTTTTCCTCTTTTAGTGCTGCTTTCGCATAGCCTTCTAGCTGCCCTCCTTATCTCTGTAATTTTCGCATGCGCACGCTCGGAACGACTCTCGCCATACCATTCACGATACTCTGCTATCTCACTAAAATGTAATACTCCAATGCATTTATAAGAGCGTAATTGGGTGTAAAAGAGGTCACTCATTAGCCTTCTATCTCTTGGTCAGGTAGTTTCCCTCCTTCTTATGTGTTTTGATGCTGCTCTTTTCACTCTTAGAGAATTCCTGCAATCAAACAGTCTCAACTAATACTCAACCGCAAATACCAAATATGAAAATTAACATCCCAAATGGCTACAGGGAAGGTTCTCGTCTCTAGTTGTGAAGACAATCGGCGGTAAAGGCCACCTAAGTTGACATTGAGCAGAGGTACTACGATCGTCCATCATCACTGGGCCGGCGTGGCGGGTGCTCGGTGAGAGCCCAATGGGTGTGCGATGGGTGTGCGATGGGTTCTCGCTTGATGATGGGTGCTCTGTGGGTGCTCGGGGAAAGGCTCCAAGGGTGCTCGGGGGGAGAGATTCTAGGAGAGGTGATGAAGACGGAGGAAAACGTGCTGCTAGGCTGGCCCAAGGCAGATGGTAACACACTCGAGGCCTACTCCATTGGAAAGAAGGTCTGACATTTGTTAAAGAATAGGATACAGTAAACTGCTGTCAAGTTGTCATATTGTTTCGACTGCTTGGTGGCTCTTCAGCTCTAAGCTCTGCATATGTGTCCAGGCTTAAGCACCTTCACCTTCTACTTCATCGGAAGCGATAAAGACTTATGAAACCAAAGAAGAATCGATATTGAGACGTTGAGATATGCTTGCAGCTTGGATTTGTGCTCATATTCCTTCAGGAAGATCCTCTCTATTTGTAGTACTAGGTAGGCACTCAGTCGGGCTAAGCCGGTAGGGGCCACGACATCCTGACACCGTGCGTAAAGGTGGTTGATAAAATGATCCGTATACAGCGCTACAATAGATCTCAGATGTGTAGACTGCTGGAATGCCTTGCTCAAACCGTGCTATAATATAATATCATTTTTAGCAGGCCATGTGGTCAACTAGATGAAGTAGGTGACAGAGGTGCGAAAGGTGTCAGTGGATTTTTGTACTAGTAAATTCATACACTAGCTACATAGTCAAACCGAAATATTAACTCACTCAAAAGCTCCCAAAACTAGTAGGATAAGAGCGTTTGAGCACACTCAAGAGTAAGATGCTATTTTGCACTTAGTAGGGTGTATAATGTGGCGTATATAAGTTGGGCATTCGATGTTACATAAGCATGCCATATATAGTTAGGTAAGCGAGATATTCATTACATAATCCGTGTACCAATCATTACATAATCTTATATTACATAATACACCACAGGTCACGTGAAAAAGAGATAGCCTCGGAATCCCAGGATGAACATACGGTCTGCTCAGCGCACCGAAAATACCCCATACGGTAACTCGACCGCAAATCTTAGTCAGCACTCGCTTCGCTCATAACCTCTATTTTGGCAAATACTGGTAACTAGACTCGCCGACATGCTAAAAATTAGCTGGAAAAAGCGCTTGAATTGAAATGAGAATCTCTCTCCACTACGATCCCACGCCATAAGCGCGACCTTTGCCACATTATGGGATGACTAACGGGCCAGTGTTATACTCTATTTGAGACCCAGTACAGTGACGAATGGCTCTTTGGCGGACTGGAAACAAAGATGCAAGGGCGTACTATGAAGGTTTACTAGCCACTGAGTAGCTCCATGCCATCTAATCTAGCTCAGACATCAATAATTGGGAGATTGGGAGCTCACTTGTTGGGCGCTATTACCTAAGCGCACCGCTTCTGGTAACGTAAGCCGCTCGATCTGACGTAAGCACTAGACAGCACTGCCCCTAAGCTCAACTCAGGCACTTGCAAACTGTATAATACACTGAGGCTTGATGGTTTAGTAGAGGGAGGACTGATGGCTTAGGCACTCAACCCTCACGCACGACAATGCAGCCGTGCGCTCAGCCTGCATCAGATACACCTCTGAGATCCGGATACAATAGACTCCGCGCTTCTATGCGCGCTTCTCTGCGCAATCGGGAAATTCTCTGCGTCGCGCTAATTCCCCAATCGAGATCGCAGATCATTTCCCTCGCCCTCGCCCTCTGGACACAAAAGCACACCCTCCGAAAATAAACTGCCTTCCTCCCACACTACTGTCCTCTTCAAAGCCAAGAGAACACTCAGCAACCGCTAAAGCATTTCAGAAGCTATAACTGCTTCTACTCACGCTCTACGCCCTCTACTGCAGACTCTGACGACTCTGCTCTCGTTGCACGCATCCAGCACCCAACTCGCTTCTCAGCCCGCCGCTATGCTTCTCAAGATGCCAACTACGCCATTCTCCTGGAGCGAGTGCTTCGGCGAGGATGACCAGCTGCTGAGTTACAGCACCCAGAAAGGCCCTCTGACGCTATATGGAAGTCTCTCAGCAAGTGGTCTCGCCAGTATGCCAGCCTCTGCCGGGAGTGCCACTTCTGAGACTCCTCTCCTCAGCATACGTGGCCCCTGCAAGGGCCGTGATGACGAGTACGATCTTGCCGACTTCTACGCTGACACGGTGGACTCCTTCGGGAGCATGGCTTACGACCTCGGGAGCTTCCTATCCAATGCGGCGGCCTCGTTCGTGGAGAGCACTGCTGCTGCCTTTAGCGGCTCGAGCATCTTCTGCTGCTTTGGCTCAGGGAGCCCACCAGCTTCGTCGGGCAACCAGGTCTACAACCCTCGCAGCCACAGCAGCTCATCAGGCTCCTCACCAGAGGGCAAGCCAGTTGCACCAGCGTACTCAATGCCACTCACCTACTCTCCACTGTGCCCTACACCAAGGGTCGTGGTCTCACCTAGCCACTCTACACTCATTCACCACGTCTCTCCTCCAAGTAGCCCTGCTATCCGCAGCATGAGTCCACCAAGCTGCCCGGTGTTCATCCGCAGCAGGACCCCATTTGGGGAAGCTCTTGACATTAGCTCTCCTCTTGGCTGCTCAAGTCCTCTGTGCTTGGATAGCTCTCCGCTGGTACCGACACTGATCGATCTGGAGGACTCTGCTAGCTCATATCTTGAGAGCTCAGCCATGGCTACATCTCTGGGGAGTGGGCTGTCGGGATTGACTCTGCCCTCATCGATCTATGACCCTGTGATGGAGTTCACTAGTGTGAGTGCTGTCACTAAGACTACTGCGAGACCTACTGTTGAGACTGCTGTTAAGACAACAGCTAGGATACCAGACAAGACACCAGCTGTGGTGCCAGCTGCGCAGCGTCTGCTACAGGCTCCAATAGCTCCTCGTTGTCCAAGCTATGAGTGGAGTGTCGTGCCACGCCGTCTTCAGTTCCGCCCAAAGACAATCAAGGTGGAGCCACTGAGACAGGTCAAGGTGGTTGCTACCTACCCTGAGCATCCACGCTGGACTTTTAACAAGTTCAGTGTGCTGGAGGAGGAGGAGGAGGAAGACTCTGCTCCAATGAGCGAGGCTGTTGTCAAGCTCACCAGTACTTGCGAGGTCACAGTCAAGGCTCCAGCAGGTGCTTCAGTTAACCTGATTGAGGCTCCAGTCAAGACACCAGCTGAGTCCCATATCAAGGTTCCAGCTGAGACAACCGAGACAATTCAGATATCTACGAGAGCCGAGACTCCCGTGTCTCCTGCCACGAGCATTGTCAAGCTCAACACCTACCAGGTGTCGGTAAGACCGCTCTCGCCTCGCTGCCCAGGGTATGAGTGGAGCTTTGTCCCTCGTCGCCTCCAGTTCCGTCCAAAGATTCACAAGGTGGCTTTAAGAGAGACTATCCTGCGAGCACCTGTGATTCCGGAGCACTCGCGCTGGACTTGGAACAAGTTCAGTGTGTTGCCAGAGGAGAGGAGTGAGCCCTTTACAGCAACAAGAGTGCCCTGCACTGTACAGAAGAAGGGTCCTCAGCTCACAAAGACCCACTCTGTTGCTGTCGACACACGCCGCTACAACTGGCGCGAGCGTCTAGTCGGGACAACAATAAAGAGTGAGGCACTACCACTCACTCCATCACCTCTCTGTCCCGGCCATGAGTGGACGCCAGTGCCTGCTCGTCTCCAGTTCCGCCCCAAGGCTCACCAGTCAACTTTCAAGCAGACTGTGATTGCGCCAGTTTACCCGGAGCACTCACGCTGGACATCGAACAAGTTCAGTCTGTTGCCGGAGGAAAAGGAGGACTCGGAAGTAACATCTGCGAGACCTCGCACTGATAAGAAGAGTCTCAAGCTTACGAAAGGGTACTCTCTTGTTCCAGTAAGCCGCTCCAACTGGCGTGAGCTTCCAGTGGGAGCTGTGGCAAAGGATACGTCCTGTACTACTTCGGCCCTCTGCCCAGGTTATGAGTGGACTCCAGTGCCACGCCACCTTCAGTTCCGCTCAAAGCCTCAGAGATCGATGCCAGCGAGACAGTCTGAGAAGAGAGCTACGCTGTGTTCAGAGCACATTCGCTGGACATGGAACAAGTTCAGTGTTCTGCCAGAGGACGCATTGCCTGAGACCTTGCCGGTGGCTCGCACTGAGAAGGCTCTCCAGAGCACCAAGAGACACTGTGCTTCTGTTTCCACAGAGCTTATCCGCTCGAACTGGCGCGAGCTCCTAGTGGGCGCCACTACTGAGAGGATAGTGTCTTCAAGTGCCCAGTCCACCTATCCAGGTGAAGAGTGGATGCCGGTACCACGCCGCCTCCAGTTCCACTCAAAGAACGAGAAAGTAAAGACACAGGCCAAAAACAGCAGGTCTGCGAACACAATGCACCCACGCTGGACGTGGAACAAGTTCACAGTGTTGGAGGAGGATGCTTCTGACCTGAGTTCTGAGGAGGACTCTACTATTATTGAGCTGCCTGTTGAGACCGCATTTAAGGCCACCACTGAGATTGCTTTAGAGGCTACCGCTGAGATCGCTATCCCTACCCAGATCTCTGTGCCTACTCTACAGGACAAAATCCAGAAGCAGCGGAAGCAGAAACAGCCAGTTACAATGCCCAAGAGACGTTGCCGCTCTGGCTTCAGCGCTGTCCACACTCGCTGGAACTGGAACCAGTACGACATTCTGCGCTTGGACGTGCTCAGTGGGGGCTCATCTAGAGTATCGTCTGCGTCCTCGGTACTCTCTACTGAGCAGTCACACCCACTCAGAGTGTGCTCCTGATGGGTGGTGATGTGCTTCAAGCTATTTATTTATTTATTATGTTGATTAATCTTTCCTACAGAGGTGCAGCGTAGCTTGAGCTCTTTAACAGATGAGACCAAAGAACTTTATAATATCCTGGTGGATTCATTCAAAGGATTTGTAGTGTGGCGAGGAGACTAACGAGTAGACACGCGGTCTTGAGCCCCAAGCTTAGCATCTAGTTTTATATAGGCTACATTCGTAATTAAAGGCCTCGAAGTGGCACGGCATCATGTTTTTCACATAAGGATGTTCAATATAACGTGAGTTGTATATAGTGACGACTCAGCAAACATCGCCATTCGTTAACAATAATACCCTTTCAAGAAAAGAATATATGCAAAACCAAAACGTGCAAAACTGTCAGAGTATGACGATAGGCAAAATCAAATTCTGAGCGTTGGTTGGAGCCACTGTCCTTGCCAGAAGTTGAGACAGTGTCGGTGACTCTCCGAGACTATCAAGACTCCCGAACACTAAGCCAAAACGCAAAGAGAGATTCATCAGCTCAAAATGGAGGCAATAATATAATCTGTTAGCTCTGAAGACTATCGATCCCCTCAATTTTCAGCGAGGGCTTTTCCGGCCGCTCTAGTTGAGGCCTTGAGAGAATTTAGTGGGCCAGTATATAAGCTGATGCTATAGTGGCAGCAGTTTGGGTGATTTCTGCCTCTTGACAAAGAGCACTCACAAGAAAGATACACATTGATATGACCTCGAGCTCAGTTGGTACTAATCAGATTTTGCTTCCAAAGATGATCATTAGCGAGAAAGTCTTAAAGGAACTACACGGCCCCTTGAAAAACGCCGATGATGACTTCTCTCTCAAGCTTCTCACCGGATCTCTTAACAATAATCCGAAGCGTCGGTACTACACATATAGAGCAGAAAGTAGAGAACTGATACACGGAAGTCACATTGTCAAATGCCTTATGGAGATTCAGCAGCTTGGGGAGGTCGGGAAAGAGATCGTCCAAGATGTTCTTCCCCTACTTAATTATCTCGGTGAGCTTTGTCGACAAGGTGGGAACTTCCTTGAAGATGAGTCTTGGAACAGGATTCTGGAGTATTTGGGGGGTGTGACCCCTGAACTCGAGCGGAGAGTTTTAGAATTAAGAGAGGTCCTTGAAACCAGTGAAAAGGATATAGGCAAGGAGGGAAGCTCCTTAGACACTTCCCCTAGCACCACAGATTACTTGAGCTCGACTCCTCTTACGAGTCCAGAAATGAGTGGAAAAGAGAGGAAAAGAATTCAAAGAGCGCAGAAAACTGCGGACAAGATAAGCAAAAAACAACCTCACCACGCTCTGAAGCCTCGACCAACTGTCAAATCGCACCACGCTGGTAAGAAGTGCCTCTTTTGCAATTCCACAAATTCACCAGAGTGGAGGAAAGGTCCCAACTATGACAATGATACCCTCGATGATGTTGATTGTGATCAAGATGTCGGAGAGGTGAGAAATCTCTGCAACGCTTGCGGCCTCTACTATCGTAAAGTTGGCAAAAAGTTCGGAGCCAAGGCTACAATGAGATACATTTTGTACTGGATGAAAAAATACAATCTCAACCAAAGAGCAGAGAAAAGACAAGTTCCCGCATATTTGCCTTTTTGATGGGTTGCTATTGTTGTGAGTATGTGCAGTCTGTACAAATCAGCCGCAAGCGAGTCGAACCACCAACAATATCGCGGAAACCGCGTGAGTTGGACAGAGTAGCTTTCTCGTATAAGAGAGGTCCATAGCGAGACCAGACGCGTCTGGACATTTCACAACTAGCTCATGGGATCACCGATTTTTGTCTCCAATCCGAATCCGAGCTTTTCCGTTGCATCCGTTGTAAAAGGTTCGCAATATGCCCTCATAGGAACTTACGTTCTACTTCAAGACCAAAAGTTTTATGAGAAGTCCAAGTATTTCAAATTCACTGTCCTTGCAATTCTTGTCTCGGTGATACTGAGAGGATTATTACTGTTACCGTCGCTCATACTAAAGGTGGCGGGTGGCTCACATGATACGCAACAGAAGACACTATACTTTTTAAATGACGTTCTCAACCTTCCAACACTGGTCTCAGTCATAATCCACTGCTACTACTACGAGACATTTGACGAGTTATTCCTGGATGGCTTGGAGTATATTAAGGATGCTTCTGGAAGTGATTACAGCTCAACACTCAGGAAATGTGAGAAAGCCGATTACCATCTCAAGTGGGGACCGAGGATCATGAGCAACCGCTTTCTACCCTGTGTCGAAGGATCCTTTACTTTAGACCAAAGGGCACACCTTGGAGAGTGTCTGATCACATTTTCATCAATAGTTCTGAGGATACTCGCCATGACGTTCTGTCAAAAATTCACCAGATTTGGCCCTCTTTTAGTATCGTTTCTGGTCTCAAGGTTCTTCAGCCCTCGGATTGGCTCCAATATGGCCAGCCTGATCTTCTTGATTGGATTATTTTTACCACCAGAAATCTACATCAGGGCATACACCATTTTCAACATGTCAACTTTCGTTGTGAGAGCGCTTCTTACAATGTCTTATTTCCAGCGTCTTCGTTTTAGCGAAGCACAAATCAATTGCTGGATGGAGTCACGGATTGGACTTGTTCTTGGATTCGGATTCGTTTACTGCTTCCTGTCTCGCAGTCTGAGTTATCTCTCACTTTTGATGATGATGCTTGAGCAGGTCTGTCTCCCTTTCTTTATTGTCAAAGTCACAGACCCTGTACCCGATACCACGGTACCAGAAACATGGGTTTTAACTCAGATTTACTGGGCTCAAACAATCACTTTGCAAGATCTTGGACAATCGGAACAGTTGGCTTCACTTATACCGTCCAATTCCGCTAATACCTCGGCATCCACATCGGGCTTTGCCACGCCAAGAACAGAACTGTCATCTTCTAACCTACAAGATTTGACTATAAATACCGTGCACTAAAGAAATAAAAAGAGGTAAACGGACACGCTTCACAGAGATCAGAGTACTCTTCTCGATTCTCGTTTTTCCATATGCTGATTTGAACTATGTACTGTGTGAGTCTATCATGGAGGTGACTGTGGGGAGACGTCGTTTGCTGTTGTTGTGGATGTTGTGAATGTGAGTTGATCTGCTTATTGCATTTGTTTTCGTTTGAGTTCTTTCCATTGTAGTCTTACAACTCGTCTGCGTATGGCAAGTTCGAAGTCTCACCGACGGCGACGTAATTAAACTTACCAAGCTTGAAGTCCTTAACCTTCGAGAAGTTCAATTCAGAGGCCACGAGAGAAGTCTCGTTAGCCAAAGCCAGCTTCGTAGTAGCATAAGCAGTGGCAACAGAGAGGTCAACACCACCCTTAAGGGCGGATGTGACCTTCTTGATGCTTTCCGAAACAGTGGCAGCATCACCCTTCACAAAGAGGGTGAACAGACCAGCATCGGAGAACTTGGTCAAAGTGGACTTCGAAACGGATCCGCTCAACTCGAACAATGGCGAAGAAACGTAGGAGGCCAAAACTTCGTAGGTAGCAAAGTCAGTTGGCTTCACTGGGATAGCAATACCAACAACAGACTCACCAGTAGCTCTGGCTCTCGTCTCAACACCCTGGTAGAACTTTGGAGTAGAGGAAGAGGCCAAAGATGCGCCTTCTGGCAACTGGGAGAGAGCAGACTCCTTGATGAAGTTCTCCAGAGCGGCGCCATCCACACCCTTAGCGATGACCTCAATGTTCTTCTGAACGTAGGCCTTCTCAGCGAATGCCTTGATGTCATCCAGGGAGACCTTCTCGACGCCATCGTAGTAAAGAGGGTTGCCAAGGCCCTTTCTAAATGTGATCGAGTAAAGCAGCTCCTCAGCCTTGAAGAATGGAGTGGCAAGAGCTGTAGCCAAATCGTACTTAGCAGCTGGAGCGACAACCTCTGGAAGCTCATGTGGCTTGAAAGAGGTCTTGAAGAGAACATCAGCAATTGCGTTGACGTAGTAAGGAAGACCCTCCTTCAAGAAGTTGGCGGTCAAGTAGATTGCGTCTCTGTCAACCTTGGAGGAGAATTCACCACCAAGAAGCTCAGACTCTCTGGTCAATCTAAGAGCAGATCTCGTCTGAGTGTTCTGGAAGTTGAATCTCGAGAGAAGGTGGGACACACCGTCCTTGGTAGCATAACGAGAACCAGCATTCACCTTCACAGTGAGCGAGGAGATCTTACCCTCCGAGGCAGTAGAAGACACCTTGGTAGCGTATCCTCTAGTAGCAGATGCAAATCTTCTAGACAACATTGTGGTTCGTGGATGTTTGAACGTGCAACGACGAGTTGGTGATTGTTTGGGCGCTACTTTTTTTCTCCCTTTCTCCCCGTTAATGGTTGTGATGTGGTCCGTACCGCCTATTCACTAGGTTTGGCGCTATGGGCTCTGCGATGAAAAAGGCGCACCAAAAATTGAAAATTACTGTTCTGTGATTGGGCCAAGGAGTTCCGGCTCAAAAGTCACGAGCTGTAGCCCCGGAAGAAAAAGAACCCGCCCGTTCGCGAGAGAACACGGTAGGCACCACATAATCGTCAGACACGTAAGTGGGTGGAATTTAGGACTACGGTTCACAGAGACCGCAGTTTGAAGAATATTTGAAATGGCTATCGAAAACACAGTGGTCGTTCCAGCTTACCACGAGAAGCTCAACATAAGACCTCTCACCACGAGACTGTTTGCCGCGCTTGGCAATGCTGGCTCGAAGACAACAGAGCTCATCTTTGTCGATGACAACTCGAATGACGGGTCCGTCGAAGAGGTGGAAGCTCTGCAGAAGGAAGGTTACAATGTACGCATCATCGTGAGAACCACGGAGAGAGGCCTCAGTTCTGCCGTGATGAGAGGCTTCAAGGAAGGCAAGGGCCAATACCTCCTCTGTATGGATGCTGATCTTCAGCACCCACCAGAAAGTGTGCCTGACTTTTTCGAGTCTCTTAGAAAGCACCCCTTTGTTACTGGAACGAGATATGCTGAGGGTGTTGGCATCGACAAGGACTGGCCGCTCTACCGTCGTGTTATCAGTTCTGGTGCAAGAATTCTTGCTAGACCTCTCACCACCGCGTCTGATCCAATGGGCGGCTTCTTTGGATTACAGAAGAAATACCTCGACGGTGCTAAAGACATAAATGAAAAGGGGTTCAAAATTGCCCTTGAGCTTCTGGCCAGACTACCACTTCCAGCGGGTGAGCCTCTCGGTGAGGTGCCGTACTCGTTCGGCGTCAGAACAGAGGGTGAGTCCAAGCTCTCTAGCAAGGTGATGATCCAGTATCTTGAGCAACTCAAGGACCTCTACATTTACAAATATGGTGCTGGTCCTCTGGCTGTCTTCATCCTCGCCCTGACTATTGTCGGACTTTACATTCTCTCCTACCTTTTTTAATATAGCATGGACCGTCTATTATTTGTACTGCGCTTCCTCCTCCCTGCGATTGCTAAAAGTTGCGCTTCATGCAGCCATATCTGCGCGCCCGTGGGGCAATACAACCTGGCCCACTGCGAAGCTTGCGCGGTTGCAGATTAGCAGGCGTAATTGAGCTGGCCCAATAAAGCTTTGCGCAATATTCGAAGACCTGGACAATTGAAACCATTGAAAGAGACTGAATAACCTTTAAGCAACTCATGACGACAGTTCTTCTCCGTGTGGATGAAGATGGTGGCCCAAACTCCAAGAAAGGTGTTATCTTCTTGCCGGCACTTCCGTTGCCTGACAATTTTAAGAAAGGAATTGACTTTCTATTCAACCTGAGACTCTTCCTACCAGCTTCCTGTCCAATTGCCAGAGATGCCATCATTTGGACAAACTTGCCACCAGATGGCAATACTGAGTTCTCCAGGGACAAGTTCTATAGTCGTGATGTCCCCAGTTCCTTTGTCTCGGATGTCGAGATCGACTTCAAGGTGTATTATCCGGGATCTTACAGCTACTACCTTTCCTATAAAGGATCTGATGAGCAAATTGAAACGACAAAGAAGTTCTACTTTGTTGTACCGCCATCCTTATACTTGAACGGATCTTATCTGCCGCTGAACTCGATCGCATTGGAGACAGTTGTGTCCAAGTGGCTGGGTCCAAGATCTAATTGGAACAACATCTTCACAGAGGTCAAGAGAAAGGGGTATAATGTGGTACATTTTACGCCTCTTCAAGAGCGTGGTGAGTCGAACTCTCCATATTCGATCTATGATCAACTCAAATACGATCCAGACCTTTTCGAGAGTACAGAAGATGTTCGCTCTATGGTATCCAGCTTACATAAGGATCAGAACTTACTTTCAATCACTGATGTTGTTCTCAACCATACAGCAAACAATTCTCAATGGTTGAGGGCCAATCCCGACGCAGGATATAACAAGGCCACAGCACCTCATTTGATAGCTGCAATTGAATTAGATGGCCAGCTACTGGAATTCAGCAGTCAGATGAAGGACCTCAATTACCCAACAAAGCTTAACAACGTTAATGATCTCCTGGTGGTGATGGATGGAATCAAAATTCACGTATTGGGAAGCTTGAAGTTATGGGAGTTTTACGTCATTGACCTGGATAATGCAATAGACTCACTGGGGAAGGTCGACTGCAAATCTGCACAGCTTGTGACGGTCGAAATACCTGAAGAGGTCAAAGGATCTTTGGTGAAGCTGTCCAAGTTTGTGAGCCGGTATTGTTCTTTTGAGCCGAAAATGGGCGAAAGGCATGGGAACCAGATTGAAACATACAAGTTTGCTTCAATATTGAAGTCCTTATACGGAGAAATTGATCTGAATAAGGCACGAGACATTTTGAATGAGGTGAATCTGCCGTTGTATAAAAGTTACGATGGGGATGTTGAAGAGATCTTGGAACAGCTCTACAACAGAATTAAGTATTTGCGGGTCGATGATCACGGGCCAAAGCTTGGTGAAATCACCAAGTCAGCACCACTGACAGAGCCATACTTTACACGCTTCACTGCCAACGATGGCAAAGATTATCAGCTAGCAAACAATGGTTGGATTTGGAACGGCAATCCATTGGTGGATTTCGCATCTGATAAGTCCAAGAGCTACTTATTAAGAGAGGTGATTATTTGGGGAGACTGTGTCAAACTCAGATATGGATCATCTCCTGATGATTCACCTGCTCTTTGGTCAAGAATGGAGAACTATATTACGACCAGCGCCCAAATCTTTGATGGTTTCAGAATTGACAATTGCCACTCAACACCATTGCATGTTGGTGAGTATTTCTTGGATGTTGCCAGGAAGGTAAACCCTGACTTGTATGTCGTTGCCGAACTGTTTACGGGTTCGGAGGACATGGACAATCTTTTTGTCGAGAGGCTTGGTATAACATCCCTCATAAGAGAGGCTATGCAAGCTTGGTCCGTTGAAGAGCTATCGCGTCTTGTTCATCGCCACGCGGGTTCACCGATTGGATCCTTCTTGCCTCTACCTCTTGACGAGTTTGCATATCCTGCCAAGAACAAAGATGAGCTAGTAAACAGCACCTTATCAGAAGTGAAGATTCCAATTGTTTTGGCACCATCCAAGACTCACGCTTTGTTCATGGACTGCACTCATGACAACGAAACCCCTTATGATAAGAGAACCGTGGAAGACACTCTTCCCAACGCTGCCCTTGTTTCGCTCTGCTCAACTGCTGTCGGTTCCGTGTTCGGATACGACGAGTGCTACCCTCATTTGCTCGATGTTGTCGGTGAGAAGAGAACATATACCTATGGTCAAGGTATAGGGGATATCAAGTCAGAGCTTTACAAAATTCGAAAGTCCATCTCCGATTCGAGCTTCAATTCAGAGGATCATGAGATGCATGTGCACCATGAAGGTCAATTCATCACGCTTCAGAGAATCAATGCCAAGACTGGTGAAGGATGGTTCCTGATCACTAGAACGAAATTTAAGCCTGATCAAGATCAGTGGCTTGCTCCCATACTTCTGAAAGGAACCAAAGCGGAGTATGTATCCGCGCACTGCTTGGTCAAGACTGGTGAGTTTGAAAATGATGAGAAGAATCTGACTGCAGTTCCTGTGAAGCTTCAGAGTTTGGATCCATTAACAGTTGAGCAAGTAGGTGAAGACAGCAGAATCGCTCTACCTGACAGCTTCCCTCAAGGCTCTATAGCTATATTGAAAACTCAGTTCAATTCTGTATCACGAGAGCTCGATGAGTTTTTGAGAACAGGAGCTATAGATTCAACTTCTGACTTGGATCTGGGTCAATTGAACGCTCTTCTGTACAGATGTGAGGCGGAAGAGCGTGATTCTACGGGTGGCGGAGCTTACATGATCCCTAATCATGGACCTCTTGTGTATGCAGGTTTGCAAGGATGGGTTTCCGTGCTGCGTGATGTGATACTCAACAATGATCTCGCACATCCGATTGCTCAGCATCTGAGAGACGGTCTTTGGGCACTGGATTATGTGTCATCAAGGCTTGACTCCTATGTGTCTGGAACAAAGTTTAGTGACTGGTTGAAGTCTAGGCTCAGAAGGATCAGGGACCTGCCTTTCTTTTTGATTCCAAGATATTTTGCGTTGGTCATTGGCATTGCATATGAGGCATTGAGATTGAAAACACTGTCACTTTATTCTGAAAATATTCAGGTCGGGAGCTTGTTTGTCCAACGGCTTTCATTGTGTTCGTCACAGATGGTCGGTTATATGAAGTCGACATCCCTGACACCGCTAGAGACCGTACCATGTATGGCAGCTGGCCTCCCACACTTTAGTTATGACTACATGAGATGCTGGGGAAGGGATGTTTTTATATCGGTGAGGGGATTACTTCTTGCCACTGGGAGATTTGAAGATGCGAAACAACACATTCTTGGGTTCGCATCGACTTTGAAGCATGGCATGATCCCCAACTTGCTTGATGCGGGAAGAAATCCTCGGTATAACGCCAGGGATGCAGTATGGTTTTTCGTGCAGTGCATACAGGATTACGTGAAACTGGTACCAGATGGTGAAGAGATTTTGAAGGAGAGAGTCAAGAGGAGATTCCCACTTGATGACAGATATATTAGATATGACGATCCGGAGGCATTCAGCTACGAATCTTCGATTGAAGAGATCGTTTATGAAATTCTTGCGCGCCACGCCAAGGGCATAAACTACAGAGAAGCTAATGCCGGTCCCAATTTGGATAGCCAAATGAAAGACGAAGGATTCAATGTCGAGGTGGCTGTTGATTGGGCTACTGGAATTGTCCATGGGGGATCGCAGCACAATTGTGGAACCTGGATGGACAAGATGGGAGAGAGCCAGCGCGCTGCTAACAAGGGTGTCCCTGGAACTCCTCGAGATGGCGCCGCTATCGAAATTAATGGCCTGCTGAAAAGCTGCTTGACTTTTGTAATCCATCTTCATGAGCGAGGGCTGTTTTCTAAGACTTCCGTCGAAAAGGCTGACTTGCAGAGCATCTCATTCAAGGAATGGAATGATTTGATCCAGGAAAACTTCGAGAGAGTCTTCTACATCCCCAAGAATCCATCAGATGATGAGAAGTTCAGTGTTGATCCATCGATCATAAACCGCAGAGGCATATACAAGGATTTATACCGTTCCGGTAAGCCATATGAGGATTACCAATTGAGACCAAACTTTGCGATTGCCATGGCCGTTGCACCAGAGCTCTTTACCCCGGAAAGGGCAATTGGCGCTATTGAGATAGCCGATCAGGTTATACGAGGCCCTCTTGGAATGAGAACGTTGGACCCTTCAGATCTCAACTACAGACCCTACTACATAAATGGCAATGACTCAGACGATTTCGCCACATCGAAGGGAAGAAACTATCACCAGGGCCCTGAGTGGGTTTGGTGTACGGGATTCTTTTTGAGAGCTTTAAACAAGTTCTACCGGAAAACCTATGAAAAGCCACAGCTGTACCAGATGCTCACGCAAAGACTAAAAGGTCACAGATCGTGGATTCGTGAGAGTCCATGGGCGGGGCTAACCGAGCTCACTAACAAGGATGGCGAATTCTGTCATGATTCTTCTCCAACTCAAGCGTGGAGTGCATCTTGTTTACTTGACCTCTATCTAGATATCTGGATTGAGGACTAGGGCATCCTTAGAATATTCATAAAATTTCCGTCATAAAACATTATAGGAGCAAGTAAGCGATAAAGCATGTGATGGCCGCGCGCGCTCGGGCGGGGCGCTGGGTAGCTCTGCGCGTGTGTCACCATAACAACAATAGCAAATACCTTATCTCCACAAGCACTCTGTCGATTCCTGTTTGAAAAGAAATTCTTTTTCTGCCGCTGTATCAACAAAGCATTTCTGTGTTTGCGACGCAAGCTTGACCGGTAAGAGTGTCCACGAGCTCCTTGCTTCTGCCTTGGTTGCACTACCGACATGTCATCATCGCACAAGAAGGACAAAATAGGGCAAGTGGTTCAGAACTTCTTTCTCAAGTCTGCGAATGTGATCTTACAGTCCCGTCTTGAACAAGAGCAGGCATCTGGTATAGCTTCGGGCGGTAAAGTTAACAAATGGTTCAATCTGGAGTCTTATGATCCCTCACGGGATGACATGAAACCATGGAGGTCCACTAATCAGTCGATGTCGCCACTCGTCATCGAAACGTATCTTGATCTGAGAGAGCTTGACACCAAACAATCTCTCACTTTGAAGGACTTAGGTGGTTACTCATGGCCAATAAACACGAAAAAGACGGAGGTTGTGCTGGAGCGCTGGCTGGTCGAACTTGACAAGTCCGCCATCGACGAAGCCAACAACGAGCTTCCGGTCCTTTACAAGAAACTTATTATCACCATCCGATATCTCTACATACTTTCGAGGCTTTTACCAACGTTCAAACTCATCAAACAGATTTCGAGGGTGAAGCTCACCAAATCGCCTCTTCTTGTGCGCACTCGAGTGCTTGATGGCAGCCGACCTATTGTGTCAAAAGGAAGGATTGGTCTCAGCAAGCCTATAATTTCCAATTCCATGGAAGATCATTTAGGTCAGAAGAAACTTTCACCTGTACCGTCGAACATGGGATCGCTGAGAGTATCAGTCTCGTACCGCAAACATATTGATTTCCAATTGAACGATAATGAGGAGACTTTATCGAATCACTTTCTAAATATCGACAAGACACGAACATCATCTACGACATCAGCTCCAACTTCATCATCCTTGCGAAAAGCCTTTAAATCAGGAAATTCTGTTGCAAACGTTGCACTGACCGCAGGATCTCCACCATTACCAAAAATTGGATCAAGCTCCTCTATAACGCAGGCACTCAAGGTCCAGAGATCGGGTTCCACGGGAGCATCTTCCGTTCAGCACGCCATTTCTGTACCCAAATCTGTTGCTTCATCAGTGGGATCATCCCACAACGTCCTGAATGACTTGAGCTCAAGCGGAAGTACACCAAAGTACTCTTCCTCATTCGGAAAAGTAGCCAGACGTTCGAGTTTGAGGGCTACATCCATGGGAACGCCTTCAAGCTTCGATGCGCGAGCTTCGCCGGTTGATGATGACTTAAAAGAATTCGTGAAGTTACTCGACAATAAAGTGGAGTTGCAGTTGAGCTACTCTCCCAACGTCCGGGATTCGCTCATCAAGTTTCAGCTCATGAAGGGGAAGAATGATTTGTTAAGCGAAAGTCTTTCGACCAGCACTTACCATTCACCACCGTCAGGGACACACGCAACTTCTCACCAGTTCTCGAAATCCCCTCCAAGCACTTTCGGGTCTCACAAGCAATCACCATTGAATCCGTCCAAGATTTTCGAGGCTGGAAGTATTGCAGCGCTGAGCAACGAATCTGTCCCTCAGCTAGCTGATAGTAACGAAGCAAGCTCAAGGTTCGGCTCAATGTCTCCTGGCTCAATTCTCAAAAGAAATGTTGGCCCATCGAATCCTACCATTGCATCGACTAAAACACATGCTAGAATGCACCGCACACAAACAGGAACAGGCGGCAACGACTCTTCGTATCCCGGAGATCAGGATCAAGATGAAGAGGATGAGCTGCTATTCACTATGAGTGACATGAATCTGCCAAAGTAACCCAAACCCATTTATTCATTCCTGGAAGCTATCAAATTATGCGCTATTTCTGCCTCCCCATTGTCTGTAGTTTCTCCTCCCGCCACCATGAGTAGGCCTTTGACGGCGTAGGCCTCACGCTGCTTTTCATGCCATTTTAGATGCCGTTGAAGGTCGAAATCCCTTTTGAAAGCCCGAGTGCAATTTCTGTAAGAGCAAGGGATGGTTTTGACGGGTACCGAAACACTTTTGAGTAGAATGCCCAAGGACGACTGACCATTAGACAGCATCTTTTCTACTCTATCAACACTCATCGGTCCATCATTCTTTTGTGGTTGTTGCTGTTGTTGTTGTTGCTGTTGTTGTTGTTGCTGTTGTTGTTGTTGCTGTTGTTGTTGTTGTTGTTGCTGTTGTTGTTGTTGCTGTTGTTGTTGTTGCTGTTGTTGTTGTTGTAAAACATGAGGGATGAATCCATGCATCTCCTCACTGTGCTTTATGAGTCCATCCTTCCGTGTAAACTCTTCAGGACACTCAGAGCACTTCCATTGCTTTATGGCTGATCTTTCATCGTGAATCATCATATGCATCCTCAGACCTTCTTTACCGACACATCCTCTATTACATATATGGCAAGTCAGCTTTGGATGTTCTGTTTTAGTGTGTAGCTGGAGTGCCGACCAAGTCTTGAAGGTGAGCATACACCCAGGGAAGTCACACTGATAAGCAGGGACAGCACCGTGATGTTTAGTGATATGATTTGCAAGTCTGTATGGCCTTGGAAAGGCTTTGCCACACTCCTTACACGTCAAGACTTTCAAATGAATGCACTCGATATGATGCCGCAGTTGTTGATGTTTGTAAAAAGATTCATCACAGTTCTCGTAATCACACGAGAAAGACTTGGTATGCGTCTTTTCGTGTCTCTTCAAATGCTGCTGCGTGCTGACACCTTTTCCGCAGTGAGAGCACTTGAAAGGCTTCTCACTAGAATGTGAAAGCATGTGCCTTTTCAAGTGAGATTCTCTGAAAAATGCTGATTCACACACGTCACAGGAGAAAGGCCGTGTATTGGTGTGCGATCGTTGATGTTGGGTGAGCTGGCTTGGCCTCGTGTAAACGCTAGTGCACCCCTCATAGTCACATTTATAGACCTTGGGTCTTGAACTTCTCGATGACGACCTGGTTGTTGAAACGGAAGTTACTGGTGTCGTTGTACCGGTGGACCTCCCACGAGATATGACATTGGATGGACTCTTTAACGGGTCCATATGAAAGACTTTCAATCAACCGTGACGGCCTGGGGATTCAAATTTATATGTCACGCTAATCTGTAATGCGGAGATGGCGGGCATTGAAAATTTTGGCGCGAAGAAGTTCGCGAAAAAAATACTATGCGGGCTCTCGGAGGTCTGACAGTCGAAAATTTTGGGGGAGAGAGACTGAGAGTGATGAAGATCTAGTTGAAGCTCAACTTTTGAAGAGTCAACCAGCTAAGATATATCCGATAAGTAATGTCCGACTATGGCGATGATGGGTAAGCTGCTCTACCAGAGACTTAATACCAAGGAACGTTTACTAACAGCGAACAGCTTCAATGAAGCTGAGGAAAACTTCGAGGACTTCGATCAAGAATACCACTCAGACTACGAGGAACAGCCCGAGGTAGTTCAGGAGACGACTGAAGATGGAAGAGTCATCGTAAACGGTGGGAACGGTGAAGATTTTGCAAACGAGCAGCAAAGAAGAAAAACAAACAGAGAGCTTGCAATCCCAGCCGATCAAAGAACAACTACCCCATATATGACCAAGTATGAGAGAGCGAGAATATTGGGAACCAGAGCACTTCAGATTTCCATGAATGCTCCTGTTCTTGTGGACCTTGAGGGTGAAACAGATCCGCTTCAAATTGCTCTGAAAGAGCTGCAGCAAAAGAAGATTCCTCTCGTTATCAGAAGATACCTTCCTGATGGAAGTTATGAAGACTGGGGCTGCGACGAACTCATTGTGGATATTGATGTTTAATCACGTATCTAACCTGTAATTTTTAATTCAAAGCGAATTTGATCTATGTAAGACTACACACCATTTCAAACCACGTTACTCATTTCGGCAGAGAGCATCAAGAGGAAACATAGTTCAAGAATCCAGACCCCACGAACATTATATCTCCATTCATCCGCTCAGATCTGAATGCTGAGGAAACTGAATCAAACTCGCCTTCAGACATCCCTACCCCCACAAGACTCTTTCGGAGTTCCTGGACGTCTATATCCATGTCCGCCGAGAAGACCTGAAGGGCACGCTGAATCTCCATTCTATTCGGGAACCTTGCCAGTTCGTTGGACATGTAAGAGAGATATGATGGAAGTCCTATGCACTCGTCTGCGGATACTTGAGCCATCATCTCCTCCAAGGAACTCTCTTTGACAGATCTTTTGATGGATCTGTATGTAGTTTTGAGGTCCGCCACCGAAATCTGACCATCGTTGTCTTGGTCAACAAATTGAAAAGCATCCTGTAGCTTTTCGATCTGATCTCGCCCAAGAAGAGACAAGTTGTGTTGATTATTGGAAACTTCGCTAGGTTGACCAGGAGTGGCCGCCTCTCCTTGAGGGGCGTAATCACTGAATTCCTTGGTCGATACCTGTACTTGGCTCTGTGGCTTCTTCGATTTACTCTTTTTCGACATTCTTCTTGACTGCCGTCCAGTTCCGGACAAGTCGTTGCGTCACGCTAGATAGGCTGTCTGTGATATAATTTATAAGTTGAGAGTGTTTACAAAATTCCTGAAAAGGAAAATTTCGAGAGCAAGCGCGCGATGGCTACTTCATGTAGCTTTCATCGTTTACAACTTTCAAAGAATAATCTGACTTATATCTTTTTGAGTGAGTCAGTAGAACTTGAATACTTCCCACATATATAACAGCCTGTTGAGCTTGACAGTCAAGGCCATGCGTTGATCATTCAAGCGTTTCAGCTGGGTCAATTCACCAGGAAGAAGATACTCCAATTCCTTACCCTTGACATCGTCCCTGTTAATTTTTGTTATCAATCCCTGGTTTTCCAATTTGAGAAAGATGCATCTTTCTACCAAGCGGCCCATGTTCCAGCAGAAATTCGTTCTCAGCGTGTCGTGGCTCTGAGCCTCATTCACTCTGTACAAAAAGACCGACTTCGAAGCTGCTCTATCCATAGATTTGGGGACTTCTTGTAGCTGTAGAAGATTATGCTTAAGCAAAACAGACGTTAGGGAACGCGCATCCTTCTCTTTTAACAAAGCCACAGAATTGATCAGCTTCTCAGAAACCAGCCTGTTATCACGCACACATTTCAACACACGAGCAGACGTGGTACCCAAAGTGGAAGTCACAACTGCTTCAGCAACTGCCCTCTTTAGGTGGACGAGCAGCTCTTCGTATGGCACATGAAAAGTTCCATTCGTGAACTTCAAGAATGGAATAGCTGATTTCGTCAATAGTTTCAAGTGCTGGTCGATTATCATAAGACGATCATCCGCTTCAAATTCATCCTCACCTTCTTCTTCATCAACATGTGAAGCTGCCGCAAACCCGTCCATGCCCACTATGCTTTCGGGATCTATTTTAATACGCTTATTCGGAAGTTCGGCGCTCTGAGTGGTCTTTCTCTTAGAAGGCCCTGTGAGAATGCTTCCAGAGAGCTGCAACTGACTCGGTATCTTATTTAAAAGATCCCTTGCTGTAAAGGTGGTACCGATAGGATGATCCTTATCTCTTCTGTTTACAATCTCTTCGTTGGTGATACCAACCTTGAGCAATGGGTCAATCAGAGCAGCCGAATCTTTCTCAGTGAACCGTAAAGCATGTTCAAATATAATTGAGGTCAACTTCCCCACACGATGAGAACACAGCTGTGACAACTGTTGAGTTCTTCTAGACTTCAGAAAGCGCTGGAAATCAAACAATAGGGGTAATTCGGGATTCACTCTCCTTTGCATCAGCTCCTTGTCTTTGATGAAGAGATTCGTAGATTTGAACTCCAGGAGATTGACGAAGTCGAGCTTAGCCAGGGCTTTTGCCTCTGTGCTATGCTTCAACTCCGATGTTGTGGCAGTCTTCGGAACCCGTGCGCGGGCATTCTTCAGTGTATGCATCCATAGGTCTTGAAGTGGTTGGTAATGACTTTTTTGAGCAACGATCAAATACTTGTCCTGTACAAGTGTCAAAAAATGCTCTTCAAGCTGAGCTTTCGTCTCAGCATCTTGGCTTCCAAAAGATAGCAGGTAATCTGAAATGCTCAAGCTCCCCAAGCTGAGAAAATTTTGAACGATTTGTGTAAGCGTTTCATTGTGGTGAAGCAACTCAAAATGCCTTATGATCTCCCCAGAATAAATCATCAACAAGGCGCCTTCTTCCTTGAAGTAGTAGTAGGTAGTGTGAGCATTATAAGAGGCTTCCTCCCAGAACGACACACATCTCAATTGGATTAAACTAACAAGGCTTTTTCTCACAAGAACGATCGGTATATTCGCCCGTTTGCTCAACTCCTTTATGCTCAACCTTCCGTAGTTGAAAAGGACAGATGCGACGACAGATGCTCTCTTTCCAAGATGGGACTCGATCACCCCACCGTACAGAAAGAGCTCAGTACTCGCTGTCTTCTGCGATGACGGGAGCACCATACTTCTCAAGTGAGTTTCCCTTTCTCCCTTTGCTTACTATGGAACGCACGAGGATCACTGACCTTGTTCAAAATTTGTAGACCACTGCGATGGCCTGCGCCCTCGCGAAAAAAAGTTCCGGTTCGAGCCCTAAATTCTCTCGCATTATCATCACTACAAAGCCAATAAATTGCGAGTATATTGATGGTAAGCTATACAAAGCTATTCAGAAGGATCGAAGTGGACGGCAGACTCAAAGTATCTCGACCTCTCCTGCCAAATCCAATCTTCTGCTGCTCGATCCAACAAAAATTCGGTAGACACCTGGCATGATGATCCAACTTTGTTCCTCTGTATCCCAGATACTGATATCTCTGCGGAGGATTTCAAGCTCAGCTTTTGCGCTATTGCCAGGCTTGATGTAGACCTTCTCAAAACCCCTCAACTGTCTCGGCGTCCGAATGCCGTCATTGTTAGGGAATGAAATATAAAGCTGCGGGACGAAAGCACCAGCGCTATCACCAATGTTGGTAACTTGTACCTTGACTGTGTACAGAACATTCCACAAAGCTTCGTTTCCACCTAGACCTCCACCAGCGAGTGCCTGCTGTGAGGTGTCATCTTCTGAGTAGCCTTCAGGGTACTCGAACTCATTGACGCTGTAAATCTTCTCATTGAACAGATAAGGGTATATGAAACCCGGAACCGGGGAGAAATCTCTGAACGGGAAAAGAGCCTCGTCGACATCTCTTAGCATCTCTTCAGCAAACACGTACTCTTCCAAAAAAGGTGGGGGCAAAGGTAGATCAGTTGAAGGAGGCAACACTTCCTTGATTGACAAGTCTGATAGAGAGAACTTTGAGTACGAAAGACCAAACCCAAACTCATACCGCGGCCTTATACTGTTTTCGTCAAAGTATCGGTAGTCCAAAAGCCGGTTGAGATCATCCTCGGGTTTTCCCTTGATCGGAATCTTGTCAACAATGCTGACATACTGATCATTCTTTCTGGCGATAGTGAATGGCAATCTACCGCTTGGGTTCACTTCACCAAAGAGTACCTCAGATATGGCCTTACCGAAATATTGCCCAAGTGGAGCCGAGTACAACACTGCGACGACGTTCTCATGGTCAACAAAGGGTTCCAAATCAACTGGCCCAGTGGCTGTAATAACAACGACAGTTCTGCGGCATCTATTTGCGACATGACTGATTAGCTGTTCAGAATTCTGCCAGAGCGACACGTTTTTTCTATCGCCGTAGTTTCCATCCACCACGATGTATCCCTCACCCGAGTCAGCTGTGGCGAAGACGATGGCCATATCAGCATACTCCGCAAGGTCATCGACATGATCCAGTTCGTACTGGTCACTTGTGAAGTCATAGACCATCTGCCTCTCTCGTGCCTTTTCGGCAATGGCTTCAAATGGAGTGATACCATATGGGGAACTCACACTGGCAGAACCCCACCCTTGGAACAATGCACCATCTCCAGATTTTTGATCTTTAACGTTAAAACCCTGTGGATCGGGACCAGCAGCAACACCAGCTATCAATAGTCGACGTATCCCACCATTTTCTGATATTGGGAGGCTATGCCCATCATTTTTCAACAAAACGACTGCTTCACGTGCCACCTCTAAGGCTGTCCACTCAGTGAAGTCATCTCTGGCATCAATGTGGTAGTTTGTCTGCATTATCGGGCCATAGCTCTGGAATGGGAACTCTTGGTCATAGGTGTGAAATGTCCAAGAACTGAAGTTTGGTTGGTCTTGCTCCCGCTGAGAATTTGGTAGGCCCGCATCAATGGCAAAGAAAGGGGCCAAGATTCGACTTACCATATCATTTAACCTGGCCTGAGTGATGGTATCATTATACACTGCTCTTGTTAAAAGCGGCCCCCAGTAGGACTTCCCACTGCACCAGTCTCCGAAAATCTCTCCTGGCATCGTCATGTCCAAGCCGGCCAAAGCCGAATTGACGCCAGTGTGTTGAGCACCCCAGTCACTGACCACAAATCCTTGAAACCCAAGCTCTTCTTTCAAAAGGAAATTTAGAAGATATGAATTCTCACAAGCGTAGGTACCATTCACCCTGTTGTAGGAACACATTATTCCACCAACACCAGCATGTACAACGTCTGCAAATGGCCATAAAAATACCTCATGCATGACGCGGTCCTTGATGCGTGAATCAATGGACTCGGAGAGCCGATCCCAGTCACCTCCAACCCACTCGTTCTCTTGGCGATATCTCTCTTGCTCGTTACCAATATAGTGACGAGCGCAGGCTACTACGCCCTCATGCTGAATACCTTGTACCGTGAGAGCCCCAGAAATACCTTGAAGATATGGATCTGAACCAAAACTCTCCCAGTTTCTACCTCCTTGTGCTTTGTAACCAATAGGCCCGATGCTTGGTCCCAAGAGAATGTCAACACCTTTGAGCTTGGCCTCTCTCCCAATGGCTTGACCTCGATTGTACAATAAGTCTCGGTTGAAAGTCGATCCAGCAGCCAATCCGGATGGAAAAGTGGTCACAAAATCAGTGAATCTTACTCCGTTTGGGCCATCCTGTAGACACAATGATGGTATATCGAGTCTCGGAACGCTTCCAGTGTTTCCGATGCAAGGACCAGAGCCCCAGCCAGTGCCCGTGGTCAAGTTCACTTTCTCCAAGATGGTCATCTCGCTCACAACATCTCTTGCCTTTGCGTAAGCGCTCTGCCAGACTCTCTGAATTCTGCCACCAGCGGCTGCGTGAGCGTTAGTCTCTAAATCCTTCACGAGGGCATTCACGGTATTACAAACGTGACGGATAGAATGGTCTACTGAGGAAGTCAATATCACCAGTGTCACTATCGGTGTTCATTGTATCACCGACTGGATCTGGGTCAACATACAATGGTTGCTTGTCAAACTCGCGGGCGTACAGGTGCATTAAACCACCAACCGGAGCATCAAAGCCTGGCTGTGCAGCACAAAGCGGTACGCTCAAGAGGGCAATGAAGCTGTATGCCTTTACCTGCATTGAATAAAGCGCGTTTGACTGAAATCCGCTTCGTGATGGTTTGATTTACAGGGGGGCTCTCAAAAGCTGCGAAAAGTAAATAAATCAAAAAAGAGACCATTCAAGGGTGGCACCGCGTTCTGGCATAATTTTGAGCTTTCTAAACACTACTTTTGCGGTACATTGGATCGCAAAAAGACTTGTTATTTCATTCTTCGTTTCTTGACGTCAGGTCACTTATCATCTAAGTACATCAGGCATTAGGTCATCGTACAGAGCGCAGCAGCGCTTAGGACCGCGATCCCTTGTTGCTGCTCAAAACCCTCAGATCTGGCTCTGGACCTTGTTGTCAGTAGAATGCGATTCCTCAAGCCCTTCGTAAGGTGGAGGTGGAGCGTCAAACTTGGAAGTGGAGGAGTCCGGGTCGCTTGATCCAGTCACTGGAGTCACCTGCTCGCCGTTTTCAATCAATCTCTCGTAGTCTTCATCGAGACGAACCCGTCTCTCCGGAGTTCCTGTTATTGGACTTGTGACGTAGACAATATAGATAGAGTGTAGTGTGCCAGGTAATCCAAAGAGCATTGTCAGCAGGACATTTAGCAGTGTCTGGTTGGTCCAGAATCCCACTCTCAGAATCACCGGAAGCGGAGGAAAGAAGAAGGCCAGTACATATAAAAAGATATCTGCGTGACCGAAGTTGTGTCTAGCTTGGTATTCGGACATTTTTGAAGTTGATAGTGAGCTTTACTTGAAGTTTCCCGTCTGGTTTGACACCTTCCAAATATTTCGCCCCTACTTCCTGAATCAGTTGGCGCTTTCGCGCTTCTGCAGGGTGTGGGCCAAGGCGCAGGCCATCACTGCACGTGCCCTGCTCTGCCAACAAAGCGGGAGACTGTCTTGCCTATTGTATATGATGGCACTCTCAACGACTGATCTATGAATTCAAAAACTAGAGGTTAAAAGTGTAACACAGGTCGCTGGTCACTGTGGTTTCATATACACTCAAATATCCGCTTGCTAAGCGATCGATCTTTTCCAAAAGCTTCCTTATGGAGTACCGTTATAGGAAATAAGCGGCATGCCCTCATTTCAGGCACACATCGATGAAGATCATGTAGAGGGTCGCACGAGTTGCGTCTACCGCGCTAATCCCTCATGTCCACAGCCCTCACATCGCGAGGAAATTAGAGCTTTAGCATTAAGGATGGTGGTAAATGCTTCCGGGATACTGAGGCCGGCATTCAATTTGGGTAAATGAAATCCGACAAATGCCAGGATGGTATGAAAGGCTGGAACCTTTAAACGCATGCCACCCTCGCCTCGTCAGTACTATAAATCTCAGCGTGGATTCATAGGTTCAATCTTTGTTGTTCTTCCCCGACTTTTAGCTACAATAGACTGTTTACATCTTATTGTGTTAAAGAAACTCAGTCACCGATGGTCGGAGGCCGCACAAACTGTAAACAAGTTTTTCCGAAATCTGTCCAATGCGCATGCATGCTATGACGGACGCTCTATTGATGAACTCTGAGCATGCAACAGTTGCAGCCGGACACGCCTAGAGTGACACCCAATGATACCACAAGAGATATGGACAACACTGGACAAGGCTTCTCCACTCTATCAGTTTTTAAAAGCGCTGCATTAGTCTTTTGCCGGTTGAGACATTTTTGAGAAATGCATGATCCTGCTACACGCTGCATTTCAAATATCCGATTTTCTTCTGAACCGATCAATCAGAATAGACAAGTGATTAGACTCAGCCCATATTCTCCAATAACAGAGCTCTAGATCGAACCCGAGCCTAAAATTCTATGGCAGAGACGGAAGTACCCCCTAGACAACTTCTGGTACCGTACTCATGGATAAGGGACCAAACTAGGCGCAATGCTTGATAGTACTCTAGAAATGGACAAATGAACCAACCGGCCGGGCTGGAATTTACGAATCTCTTGTCTACGGGTATATGCCTCACCATAGTCCACGTTCAATTATTGTTCGACACCGTCAAAGCTTTTGAGCCTCACAAGCTTAATCTCCCAATGAGTTTTAAAAAAACATTCCTGGACCTTTTGTGATCAGAAGATCCCAGTAAAGATATCTTGAGTAGCAATTGTTTGACAGACAATAAGAAGAGCAAGTAGATCTCTCTATGCCTGATTTCTTTTTGAGACACTGCGCTCCTGATTGGTACGCAAACAAATGCCGCTTCAAGCCTCGCAGCCCCCACTTCACACACACACTGAACGTCTTTATCATATATAAATATATATATAAGACTCGTTTGCAAATTGGAGTAGCTTGGAGACAAAAAACAATTTCCAGGATTGCAGCTGGGTTTTGTAAACGAATAACTCAAAGGATTAGTTTCACTATATTCAGCTGAATTCACAACATCCAACCCTTCAAGGAGACAGCTTCACATCACTAAGCCTGAAATTCTCCAGTACATCTTGGGCGGCATAAATAATTCATAAACCTATGAGCCTGGATGGTTTCAAGCCATAAAGACTAACTGCTCAAAGTATGAACGGCCTTGTCGAACATCAGAGTTCTGAAAATATACATCTGCCAGGGTCCCAACTTTCCGGACACCCTGACTTAACAATATCTCACTCAGATTTGAGAAACCATCCTACTTTATTGGAACAATCACAATCACAGAATAATCAGTCTCATATGATCACATCATATGTCAAGGACCCAGAATCATCATATTCTTCGCTCTCACGGTCTCATTTGCGCTCAACGGGTGTGAAACCTCCATTTAAGGGCTTCGAAATTCAACAGACTGAGATACGCCACTCAAGGCTCAGTACGGAAGTACATGATCCCCACATTCCCTCGACGAGTCAATACTACCAACAAGGGCCTACTGCGGATGGATTGAGACCACCTGGAATCTACCCTGCGAGTAATCCCCAACTTTTCAATCAGTTAAACCTCTCTGACGGTTTGTTCTTGCCGGAAAATGTACCCCACGCGCTGCCCTACCGATATTCTCACAACCATGTGCCTTTACTACCGCATTGGGTGGAGAAGAGCCCGCACTATCCTCAGATACATTACACCTATGGACAGGTACCGAGATCGCCAGGCCAACATCTGGCTCCTACGACTGGCCCTTCATTGAGCTCGCAGGAGATTTATGAGAACAGTGAAGATGAATTCAATTTTGAGGAGATGACCGACGAGCAAGTTAAGAATCTCTGCTTGATAACAGATTCGTCGTCCTCTTCAACTGGCAAGAGAAGACCCCGTGAGAAACGAGACTTTGAAATCAGCAAAGACGAGAGTTTCGATTGTGAGTTTTGTGGAAAGTCCTTTGCCAAAGGATATAACCTCAAAAGCCACCTCCGAACTCACAGCACCGCAAAGCCGTTTCAGTGCTCATTTTGTCCCAGAAGTTTTGCTCGTAACCATGATAAACGGAGACACGAGCTACTACACCAGGGAGTGAAAAAGTTCCGTTGCGGTGGTTTACTAAAGGATAAAGTTACTCGCTGGGGCTGTGGGAAGAATTTTTCCCGAGCAGACGGCCTCGGAAGACACTTTAGAACAGATATAGGTTGGCTCTGTATTCGTCCGCTCATGCTTGAGGCTGAGAAGATGGACGGTGGAATACAGGACCGAGGAAAACAGGACAGCTCAAAATGAAACCAGCGTGTATTTGATAACATAAAGGGCTGGATCGCCCGGAAATCTGTGATGAAGCCAGATTGCCACGTGACCGTTCCTTTTCAGACTGCAGCTATTTATGTCCTTGAGGGGAAGGTTAACTAAATCAAGCCACTGGAGGGCAGTTATGTATAACTGTGAAAGTGGTGCGAAAGCTCGAATCGTACTCTGAGACAGTTGGTTCGTGCATTAATATGCAGCGCGTCTAAACGTCTTGTTTGATATTTACAACTACAACGAATTTACTTTGATTAAATGTTTTCTCATTAGATATTAATTAGGAGTGCGAGCTATCAATTTGCAAAACGCATGAAGCACTTTGCCCAGACGCAACAATGTATGATCATTAAGGGACTTTTCTTGTGAGACAGATTACATGTCAGCATCCTGACCAGGGTTGGCAGTCTCATAATCCAAGAACTTCAGCATGTGCCAGAGAGCAGCAGAAATGAGAGAACCAATGAATGGACCGACCCAGTAAATCCAGTGGTAGTTAGGGAAGGAAGCAGCAGCGATACATGGTCCGAAAGATCTAGCTGGGTTCAAACCAGCACCCGTGTAGTAAACACAGATCAAATGGCCAATGAACAAAGCCAGACCAATAACCAATGGTGCCATGTGGGTAGCTCTGTGCTTCTCAACAGCCATGAAAAGAACTGTGATACAGAGGATGGCAGTACCAAAGGCCTCAAGGAAGAGTCCCCTCGATCTGGAGCACCCTCCTCCCAGTCCGTTGGTGAAAGCAATCTCACCAGGAGTCATAGCTGAAGCAGCGCCTGCAGCGGCCATTCCAGCAACCATCTGAGAGAACATCATAAGAAGACCTCTAACCACAGGAACAGCGCCAGTCATCATCAAAGTCAAAGTAACTGCAGGGTTCAAGTTACCACCAGAGACTCTGAAGAAGATGAACACGCCAACGGCAACAGAAACACCAAAACCAAAGGAAATCATGATAAGCTGGGCCGGGTGTGAGCCTGGTTCGGAAACAGCGGTATCCTGGTTGGCGATCTGAGCAATAACGAAAGCAGACCACAAGAACAAGAAGGTTCCAACGAACTCACCCGTCATAGCGATGAAGTGATTTCTGAGTGTGTCATTGAGACCAAACTTGGAAGATCTTGGCTGGTAAGGTGGGATGTATTCAACATCGGACTGGGCCTCGACATCGTTCGGTGGGGTTTGGGCTTCGGTAGCAGTCATTGTGGCCTTCAGCAATTAATTCTGAATGAATTGAGTAGTGATACAAATAGAAAGAGAAGAACTTCCTCAGAGGAGGCGGGCCAGGGCCATGTATTTATACTTTGTCCCGAACGGGAAAACTCATCGCAGGTGCCAAACCTCCAGCTGGCTACTATAGCTCAACAGGCTCGCAACTTCCAGCTTGAGAGATGCTGGCAGGGCCATCTCATGCATGCACATGCAGGACTTCAGTCCCTTAGTGTCCTGGCATGTTTGATAACTTCCACTTCGTGCATGACCTATAGCGTATTTTAGGTCCGAGACCCTCGCGACTGGGAGAGACTGGGTCTAAGTTCTATGTAGATCCCTTCCGCTTTTGGTTAACTTTTTGGAAAGAGACAGCATTAACATTTCTTTTTCAGTGATGAAGCTACGAATTAAGCCTTCGGTGGCAGCAGCTTGCATTTCACTGGAAGTTGGCTGTGCCTCTCACAACAGGAATGGTCATCAAGAGTCTCAAAATACTGCCAAACCCACCGACGCACACTTAGGCAATCTCGGAATTGGAGGGCTATTCTAGCTCCCGCGCCTTATTGTTCTTCTATTACAATTTCAAGTTATGAGGTGCTAATATTAGGTCTTGTTGATCTTTTTTTAGAAGTAACACATGCCGAGACGTGTCATCTATTCCACCTCAAGCGCACACTCTTGTCATGACAAACTAACTGTGCCAATGGGTCAATGATCTATATCAACTTCTCATAAACGAGCAGCTTTCCCTTCTTAGCTAATGAAGCATAAATGCTCGTTCTTTATCAGTGCAGTATTTTGGAGGGAAGCGAATTGCGTGCAGGCCTTAAAAATGAACAAAGCGACCTCGCAGCTTCCATACAGCCGTTGAGGTTCAAGGGGCGATGAGAAAATTCCAACCATCAAAGAAGAAAAGCAGAGCTGTTAAATTTGCTGCCTGAAGTCCATTGCTAGATTTGGGCCTTATGCCATCAATGCTGATTCTCTAACAATTGTCCCCTAACTTTGCACCTGGAAGATTCTTTATCATTTGACTTGTGGCTAAGTCCTTCTCCATCGCACCCTACTCATGTTTGCGGCCACGATCCATCCCCGCTCATCACACTACCTGTAGACCCAAAACACTACGCTTGCGGCGGATAAAAAGGCAATAACAAACTCTTCCTTCGTGCCACATAGCTTACAAAGGCGACGAAACTGCCACTTGCACGAGTTTTTTACGTTTCATAGACGGCTTGATGCGCCCTCTCGGTTGTCGGTCGCACAGCCTGCGTGGTATTCGAGACTTGGTCAAGTCAGGTGTGGACTAGGGCCTAAGTCCTGGGACTAGCTGAAAATGAGAAGCGATTCCAGATCTTAAGTGGACACTTCTGCTCGAATCGAATCAGCAAAATTAGTCTCTCAAGGCGACACTTTTACCTCCCACTGGAGATCTTGCGTCTATCATTTCATCCTGGTACTGTCTCGGGATGCTAGACTTTTCCTGTATTCTCGGCTGCGAAGCAAAAAAGTCTCAGTCCTGCCCTAAAAATCTCACGCACATAACTGAAATTTGGTTGGTCGGGCAACGCATGCAAGAGAGGTCCGTGCCTCTCCAGATCAAAGATCAGGCACGACACCACCTGTGCCCTTTCCCATCGATTAGGATGTGACGGGAGGCAACTGGTAGTTGGGGATTCAGCTATTAATCACTCAATCACCCTATTTCACTGTCGTGGAAAGCTTGATAAACTTCACGGTCCTGCGCCACCGAACTATTAAGTGGCATGTACGTATGCAGAAACGGTAATTCTCTTGCAGCGATCTCGTTCTACGATCCTCCAGTAAGGTATTTTTGAAATTTTGGCCAAAAAAAATGGCGTCACAGACAGGATTCGAACCTGCGCAGGCAGAACCTAATGCCTAACAGCTACACGAAATAGCAGGGCATCGCCTTAACCACTCGGCCACTGTAACCGAGATACTTTTTCGGTAAGATTTCATCACACATACTGTCAGCGTGTCGGTTCCGAGCTGAAAACTTTAGTAAACAATGACATCATCCTACGATAATTTCCTCACAATTTCAAACAGCACTGTGGATATGGTGAGCTTCATCGATCGATCCCTCTATCTACGGGTCTACATATGAAGCGCTTTTCATCTGAAAATATATATTCTTGAGATTGCGTGCGCTTTCACATTCTGTCAACAGGTGTCAGACCCAAGAGTGTCATACCGTTGTAGAGAACCTGGCGAGCAGCGGAATAGAGAGCCAGACGAGCAGCAGCAAGCTCCTTGGTCTGGCCAGCAACCCACAAAACGTCATAGCACGAAGAAACTTGGTGAGTGAGACGGAAGAGGTATGTGACAATCGTGGCCGGCTCATGAGTCTTCGATGCATTTCTGAGAACATCTGGGTACTGAGCCAAAAGGCGGATCAAAAGCTCTGCCTGTGGCTCAACCAGTAGGGAGACGTCGGCCTCCAGAAGCTCAGCATCCGTAATCTCAGCCTTTCTCTCCACAGATCTCAGACGAGAGTGAGCATACTGCAAGTATGGACCAGTATCACCCTCGAAAGAAAGCATACGCTCCCACTTGAACTCGTAGTTGTTGATACGCTTGGACTGCATGTCTTGGATCATGACAGCAGAGATACCAACCAGATCAGCGACCTCCTCTGGGTTTTCAATCTGGGCGTATTTGGCCTCATTCTTCTTCATGACCTCGTGCATCTTCTCCTTGGTCTCTTCCAAAATATTGTCGAGGAACACGACAGTTCCCTTTCTTGTGGACATTCCCTGAACCATACCGAAGTTGATGTGCTGGAGATTCTTTGCCCACTCAAAGCCCATCTGCTTGAGAATCTCAAAGAACTGGGCAGTGTGAAGATCTTGTTGAGAGGCAATCACATAGATCATCTTGTCGAAATGGTATTTTTCATAACGCTGGATGGCCTCGCCAACATCTCTCGTCAAATAAAGTGTAGTACCATCGGATTTCTGGACAATACACTTACCAAGCTTTTTGTTGAACTTCTTTAGATCAATCAAAAGTGCACCTCTGTCCTCATGTGTCAATCCTTTCTCCTTGAAAGTTGAAATGACATTATTCATCAAGTCTTGAGACACCTGAGACTCACCGGAGTACACGTCATACTTGATATTCAGACGCTTGTAGGTGTCGACATACTTGGCAATGGAGAGATCACGGAATCTCTTCCAAATCTTTAGCGCCTCTTCGTCGCCATCCTCCATTTTCTTGAAGTAGGCACGTGCTTGCCCGTCAGTAGAGTCTGGCGATGCCAACAACTCACCCTCCGGCTTGCCTTCTGCCTCAATGTCTTTGTTGACTTTAACATAAACTTCGAAAAGATGGTTGATAGGGTCCTTTTCAAGAGCCTCTTCAGACCCATATCTCTCGAAACCGACAGCAAGAACGCCAAATTGCTTACCCCAGTCACCCAAATAGTTTACACGGGTGACATCCCAGCCAAGCTGCTCGTAAAGGTTAGAGAGGAAACCACCGATAATAGTCGAGCGCAAGTGTCCTGCATGGAATGGCTTTGCAATGTTTGGTGAGGAGAATTCAATGATAATTTTCTTTCCATTGCCAACGGTAGCTGACCCATAAGTCTCCTTTCTAATCAGCACATCCTTAGTTACGACATTAAATAAAAACTTAGGGGCGAAGAAGAACTGAATGAATGCACCGTTAGCCTCGACCTTCGAAAGGTACTCTCCCAATGGGAAGTTTTCCGCCCACTGTTGTGCGAGTTCCTTAGCATCCGCTCCCTTGATACGGAGTCTCTGGACTGGAATGAGAAGGTCACCGCGATCTGGAGTGTTGGTCCACTCCAGTGCTGGGAAGATGAGCGAAGGATCAACGCCAGATATCTTATTGAGCTCAGCGGTGATGTAGTTTCTCAAAAGGTCGACAGTATTTGTGTCTGGCGATGAGCCCTCAAACTTTGGAGGAACATCGAGCGAGAGCTTCTGGAGCTGTGAGGTGATGACAGAAGGAGTGCTCATGTTGTGAAATTGACTTCTCGGTTGTGCAGCCTTGGGACTTGAATGACTCAAATGAAGATGATTGATGTTAGATACTCGTAGGAACAAATTGCTGAGGTTTCTTCTGAGCATTCACTACACCTTGCCAAAGATCTAATTCACTTCTCGAGTTTCTGAGCTTGGGAGTCAAAAGTCTGACGATGAGTCTTCAACATTTTTTTCTTAGTGCGCTTACCGCTTCTCTCTCATCGCGGGATGTCCCTTTACAACCAACCTCTCCTTTTCCCACACTCCGGCGACCAAACTCGAAACGTTTTGGTTGCGCTTAATGCTCTACTATTTTCAATAGAAATTGCATATCATATATATTCTATATTCTTTGACATTAAACAAGGTCGTGAAGGATCGTTATTTGAAATCAGGCGCTCTCAGTGGTGGCAGCGTCAGCGGCATCCTCATGTTGAGTAGCCTTCGCCTTGTTGAAAGCGTTCTCCTGAGTGAAGTGTCTGGCTGGGACAAATGTAGATGATTGCCACGCCTTCACACCAGAAGCGTACATCTCGTCAACCTCTTCGAGAGAGAGACCAGAAGTGCTTGGAATGCAGAAGTAAACGAAGAAGAGAGCGAACACCAAGCATCCAAGGAAGACATAACCGTAGTAGAAGTTGATGGCACTGGTGATGAATGGAGTGAAGAATGCAATGAGGAAACCCCACAACCAGTTGGCAGCGGTAGCAAGACCCATAGCCTTAGACTTAATTCTGATTGGGTAGATCTCAGACACGACAACGAAGCAGCATGGTCCCCAGGTGGTAGCGAAGAAGAAGATGTAGATACAAGCGAAGAAAATCATAGCGTTACCAGTGCCAGTGTCAGATGGACCATCCATACCGTCTGGGTAAAGTCTGGTCACACCGATAGAAGCGAAGATAACGAAGCAAACAATCATACCGCAGCATCCAATCAGAAGGGACTTACGGCCACCAAGCCAGTTGACAGAGAAGATAGCAATCATCGTGGAGACAAAGTTAACAACACCCAGGACAATAGAGGTCTGGAAAGAGTCATTCATACCGACAGCCTGGAAAATGGTAGTACCATAGTAGAAGAAGTAGTTGTTACCAGTAAGCTGTTGCAAAGCCATCAAGAGAATACCACAAATGGTACGGTAACCAATCTTTGGCTTACCGGTGAAGACCTCACCCCAAGTAGCCTTACCAGCGGCATCCTCCTTCAGGATAGCAGCGTTGATCTCTTCAACCTCAGCAAAGATGGTTGGGTCATCTGGTGAGACTCTGTTAGAGTAAGCCAAAGACTTGCGAGCATCATCGAGACGTCCCTGTTTAATCAGGTATCTTGGAGACTCAGGCATGAAGACCATAGCACTGATCAGCAAAAGGGCGAAGAAGAAGCAAAGACCAAGACCAACTCTCCACTGAGCAGAACCGGTGTGCTGCTTCATACCGTAGTTGGTACAGTAACCCAAGAAGATACCGAAAGTAATCATAAGCTGGTAAGAAGAGACAAGGGCACCACGAAGATGCTTTGGAGCAGACTCGGAGATGAAGAGAGGAGAAATAACACCAATACCACCAACAGCCAGACCAGAGATAATTCTGCCAATGAAGTACTGGTACCACTTGTCGAAGGAAGTGATCTGAATCAAAATACCAACAATGTAAATAACCATCATAATCATGAGACCAATACGACGGCCGTACATGTCAGCGGCCTTGGACAAAAAGATGGAACCGAAAGCACAACCAATGTTGAAGATAGAGACAACCAGACCAGTTCTGACGTTCGAAAGGTAAGCCTCGCCCTGGCTGTTTCTTTGACCGAATCTCTCTCTGAAGTCGTCCATGTTGACGAAACCGGAAATTGTACCAGTATCCCAACCGAAAACGAAACCACCGAAGGCAATCATGAGACAGAGAATGCAGACCATTGTGTATGCAGAAAGGGGCTTTGCTGGAATTTCAGCGTAGTCGTTGTTCTGGTCCATAGAGGACTCCTCAGCTTTCTCCTGGGTGTCGAAAGAAGCTGGAGTCATAACACCAGAATCGAGATTTTGTTCAGGGATTACACCCTGTTCTTGTTGTTGAACAGACATTGTGAATGAATGTGTGTGATGATAAAAGAGTAAAACAACGGAGGGACCAGAGGGGCCTTTTATATGTTTTTGAGGACAAGCGGCTTCCTGCTAGACGTCCGGAGAAAATGTCCTCCGCTGGAAAAACCCCATGGGACAACCTCATGCAAGAAGCAGGAGATGTATGGGGAGTTTCGGAGAAACTCTGCCGATCGTTTCTTTTTCTCGCCTTTCTTTTTTCTCAATTGCTATGCGCACCGCCTCAAACGGACAACTGGGTGACTGCGGAATACTGAAAATCTTCTAGGCTGCTTAAGCTAGAGATGCTTGCTTAAGTCACAACCGATATATGATATGCTAGTTATCGAGAATAATTCCCTGGTTAAGTTTCTAGTTTTTTGTCGGCAATATCCGGGGGCAATGTGCAAACTTGGCGCGCGGTTCTGATTCGTCATCATGAGAGGTGTTGACTCCCTTGGTTCTGCACCCCAATCAAAACCCCCCACTTGCCAACACCATGTGCATTTGTCCTTCCCGGTACTCTCTCCTGATGCAAGAACGGAAAAATCATTGGCACACGGCAAAACTCAAGATGGGACATTTGTCCAGAGTTACATCACTGAACGTATTGGCTAACGAGATGGAGAGAAGGCGTCTAGGAGTACTAATCTCATCTACACTCAGCCCATGCACTATAATGTCGTGTAACTACCATCTCGGCTTTGCAGGGAATGGTTTCATCACGGAGGGTCTCAACCGCAATGGAAGCGGCTGACTCGGGTCCTGCCGTGGTTGACAAATCCTTAGGGCACGCGAATTTTGAGTAGCCTGATATGTGTAGTGAGATCAACTCATGTCCCGCAGCCAAAAACAAACAAGGCATGCATGTTGCGTCAGAGTTTTTCCGGCTCAGGGTGGCCACTCAAAAGCACAGACTCTAAGCGCAAGACGGAGACGAGTAGCACTTAAAGGGGTCCTGTTGCTCCCTTATACTTGTCTTTACGACTCTTCTCCTGTCACCATAGAGCTATAACTTCTTTTTCCGTGGCCTTGCTCAGCGTAGTTTGCTTGCCTATTTGCTGGCTCGGAAAATCTTTGCGCCGGCTTGTTGTTTGTCCGAATATTTTTCCGGACACGGGACATTCGGGACAAATTCCTGCACAGCCGGTGGCCCCATAGACCCACTTGTGGCCCCACAAAGGACAAGAAAAGTTCGGTCTCGCTATATGTGGGATTGTGGAGACTGTCACCACATGGTCTACAACCTGTAGCTAAAAGGCTCCAATATCATCAGAGCGCTTTAGGGCTGTAAAATTCGACAGTTCGAGAAACTCTATATGTGATGCCTCGGCAACTTAAGTAAGCCCTAAAGTTTCTGGTTTAGCATCTAGATTCTATCCTATTATGGTCTTGCCCGCAGACAATAATTTAGGGTGGAGCAGTTCCTGTAACGGGCTGAAGCCGGGAGGAGTCCGTCGAGTGGCTGGGCGTGGCATACGCCAATCCTCAAACACTGAGTAAAGGGATCGGCGCTACTGAAATACCAAGAACTGCCCTTGTGAGAGAAAAAGAGCCAGCGGCTGTGTCAATTGACAAGTGAGGATGCTGAAGAGCTAGATCCACCAAAATCTCTGCCCTAAGGCTTAGAATTCTGCTTATGAATTGTTTGTTTTTGTCTCAGACGAGCATGGAAATCGAATTTTTCATACGCCCGTAATAGCCAGAGAGAGCCAGCAGAAATTCCCCGGGGATGCCGGGAGCGCGGGACGGAACTTGCAAAGCATGCCCTCGGGAGTCATGAGCTCATCGGCGAGCTGGCTCACCCCACCAAGTAACTACAGCCAGCGCCCGTGACTTGCATGTAAAATTTATCGGGATTGCCTACGTGGCATTACTGCATGGACGATGCCCTAAACCTCTTGAAAGTGGCCGATTGGCCGAGGCTGAACTTGATGGCTTCGGCTGCCCATCTCTACACCAAAGGCTTTTTGAAGATCCTCATCTTCAGAAGCTTAGCGCTAATCAGCAGGTACTTACTCATCAGCGTTATTGTAGCGGTAGAACCTGCAGCTCCGCTGACAATTGACTTGCCTCAAAATACAAAGAGTATCGGACTGGAAAGGTCTTTCTCATAAAACTTTTCACTGAGGGAAGTTACCCCAGCCCAGGGGCTCCACTTCACTCGCTGCAGCGGCAGAGTCTGGTGCAGAAGACCTGTCGAGATTATGCGCTACCTGTCTCAACTCCGCTAGTCTCCGCCCCTTGACGGTACTTGTAGGAAGCCCTAAAATGTCCGCCTCTTTCCATGGAATAGATAGAGAACCACTCAAATGTCAATGAAGGATTCTGTAAGATCAATTCCGGACCTGAAGAACGTATACTGCACAGTTATACGCCTCCTCCGCCGGTCGCAACCCACCGTCGCCGCGATCTGACTTGACGGGACCCGCGAATTGACTTTAAAGGTGGCAGCCGAATCTCTGCAAGCTACATGGAAGGCGCCATTCCTCACAGCTCATCGAAAACCGCTCATTAATCTCATCTCGGTACCTTGCAGTGCTAAGGAACCCATCAATATATCAGGTCGCCACGTGTCGGAACTTGCAAACCCTCAAAATTCCTTTCAACAGCATCCTTCTGCTACAGTATAAATGGATGACAACGGAGCGCCGCTTGTCGTAACTAACGTCACGTACGCCGGGTCACCAGTGGACCTTGGTCATCAGCCCAAGCGCAAGAAATCTCGAGTGTTACCCCCAGATCAGCGAAAGAAGGTGGCCCAGGCTTGTGACATGTGCAAAAAGCGAAAGCAGAAGTGCAATGGGCAGAATCCTTGCAGCTTGTGTATTGCTAGAGACCTCGACTGCCAGTACACGGCGATCGATCGCCGGATACTCAAGCCCTCAAAAAAGCATCTTGAAGAGAGCCGAAGTCAGGGTATGTCACCAGCGGTGTCAGATGAAAACGGTTCTGGAAATCGTGACAAGAGACGTTCGCAATCTCATAATCCAGGAGAGAGAAACGCCAAACTGAAAACCGACGATGCTGGGATCACGAACACGAGTCAAGATTTCTCCTCTCCTGCTTCAACTCCTCATGGATACCAGCAGCTACAATGGAACGAGCAGCCAAATAGCGGTCAGTATCAACACTTTGCGCATCAATCACAGCAGTCGCTGCGCCGCGCAATGTCAGCGCAGTCACTACCTCAGCCAATGCCTGGTATTCCACAAGCACAGATGCAACAACAAGATCAGCGGTATATTCAGCAGTCTTTGGGCTTTTCACAGCTTCCGCGCGCTCTCAGCGCAAATGGTACACCTGTCGTCCCACAACACTCAATAAGAGCTCCTCAGCAATACTTACCGCATAACAGCCCAATGGCAGGTGTACCCATTACGTCTCCATCCCAGCAATCGGTGCCGGTGTCATCATCCCATACTCCTCCTGTCGGACCTCATAGCGACAGTCAAAATTCTGCTGGTGGTGGCCAACGGCCGCCCTTGTATGCGAATCCCCAAGAAAGAGCTCAAATACCTGCTTCGCTACAACCGCTTTTGAGCTTTCCGCTGAACATTCGGGCCAATGAAGTGCATGATGAGTCCTACAACGATTATGTGATTACCAGCGGTAGCGACCAAAATTGGAGACTTTTGTTTGATGAAGCTGGTAACCTGAGATACTTGGGTGAAAGTTCCGGTACAGCTTACTTGCTCCAGTGCAGGAAGCTTTTCCACAGAGTTCTAGGGCCTCAGAAATTCTCCGATGATCCAGAACGTTTTACTTATGTGGATGCGCCCGCCATCCCATTGCAGCATCGCTCATCGGAAAAGTTACCTGAAAGGGCCTATACCGATTACTTGGTGAGAACATACCTCAATAATCTTAATAACGTCTTGTACGTTCTCGATGACGATGCTCTCATGCTGCTCATTGATAGAGTGTATTCTCAAAACAAGGCATCGCAAAGAGATCTTTGCATCTTATACCTCGTTATGTCAATTGCATCAGTGTTTGCCCGAGCGGAGGTTTCGAAAAAGTTGTTCCCCTTCCCACAAAAGTATTTCACTGATCCATTCGTCCTCTTTGAACGGGCAATGTCGATTCTCAATTCTGCAACCGAAGACGATAACATCTGGCTTTCCGAAGCCTATTTGCTCATATTCTTCTTTTATCAGTTCACAGGTCACAAAAACACAGCGTGGGTTAAGTTAGGTTCTGCCATCAGATATGCTCTCGGTCTCGGAATGAACCGAAAGTTCGTCAATGAGTCATATAAGGATCCCAGATTTGTTCTTCACAGAAGAAAACTTTTTAGGAGCTTGTTTATCATGGATACACTGTCATCTGTACACCTTGGCAGATCCATGACGATCCGTTGCCAGGACTGGGACGACCTCAAGTTCTTTGACTCTATGGATGACTACCAAAACAAACTCTTGAGGGTGTGTGAGCTCAACAGTAAAATACTGGACCACGTCTACTACAACCCCTCAGTTTCTTTGAAAATGGCCTTAAAGCTCGCTGTCGAGATGAAGATTTACACTTTGAAAAACCCGATCAAACCTGTCTCTGTGGAGAATTACCCCGCACCAGTGGACCACAAGTTCCTTTTGCCTCACGTCATATATCTCCATGGAATTATTTTGTTATCAAGACCGTTTTTCCACTTTGTCGTTTTCAAGAAATTGGGTTTGGTCAACTATGACCCCTCTTCCAAGAACGTTCCGCATCTCAGAAACTTTTATCACTCCTGCATAAAGTCCTCGCTTCTAATTGTGAAAATTGTGGAATACTGCTATTACCAAAACATTCACCCTTTCAAGCCTCTCAGTTTGGTTTCATGCACGTTCCACGCGGGTCTGGTTCTTGGTTTACTTCTACTCTTGAGGCTCAAGGGCGTTGATCATGAGATGTTCCAAAATGATCCACAGATTAATGTGGATCCCGAAGCCATGCTCTCGCACGCTATGGCATCTGTCATCAAAGTGCTCGTCCATTATGGTAAGATTGATCCGCAGTCAAAGAGATATTCTACCATTCTCCAAAACATGCTAGATGTGACTAAGCAACTTCCAGAGACACTTGATAATGGAAATGAATCTGATGCTTCATCTCACACTTCTCAAGAGCGGATCAATACTCAGCAAAATTTCGAGAATATTTTGAGATTCCAAGATTGGCTGTTCCCCAAGGCTGAAGTCTTTGGTCAGCAGGCTTTGGGCAGTGATGAAATGGGACTCCGCTCCGGAATCGAGGTATCACCCGACTCCAACGACGACTTTTTGAAGGACATTGCCGGCATCAACAATGTCGAAACCACCGCTCCCCAGTTTTTGGATGACTTCTTGTATAATGTGATTGATGCTGGCCAGCAAGGGAAAAACAATGCGAATCCCAACTCCAACTCCACCTCCAATGGAACACATTGAAGTATAATAGTGGTGTGATATGAATTAATGTATTATAAATTCAAGCATGAGTAGAGGAGTTGAGAAATACCCCGCGCTGCTGGTGAAAACCCGCGGAAATTTCCCCAGCCTCAAGTACCCACCATAACAAACTCGCAACTTGAATGGCAGTAACGGCAGCTAATTAAAGATAAAATGTCCCAGCTACAACCGGCTGATGGACTTCCTCCTGTATCCGATGTGTCACAGCTACTGCCATTCGCTGATGCACCAAGTATAGGTGAGTACCTCGAAGCCGCCGGCGCAACTAATACTAACTCTACATAGTACGAGCGCATCAGAAGGACTCTTATATGGAGTCCATTTTGCGTAAAGGACTGCAAGAATCGTTGCAAATACTCACAAGTCAGCGCTTCATTCACACCCATCCCGAGGAGATCTCTATAATTGCTAAGGCTAGTTATCTGGGCCTTACAACACTGCTGGGATCAAGGACTTTGGGAGAAGAGTACACAGACTTGATCTATGTGACGAGAAATGGAAAGCGTATGCCAAATCTCAAAAGAAGGCTCATGTTTATATTGGCCTATGCAGTACTGCCGTACTACTTGAACAAATTGGCAAAGAGGCTTGCAAACCCCGACATCAATGACGCTGATAATGAAAAGTCAGTGCACTCAAATTCTGGGTGGAGTAATCTTCTCAGAAACATCACCTACGCAAACGTTCTTGATAATCTTTTGAACATTCATTTGGCGTTTTTCTACTTGAACGGTGCATACTACAACCTTTCCAAAAGAGCAACTGGTATGCGTTATGCTTTCGGACATAAGGTTGATAAAAACGAGCAACTTGCTAGAGGAGGCTATGAACTTCTGGGAGGTCTGATTCTGGCACAGGCGGTGTTCAAAGCCATGGGCAAAGTCAGAGAGCTATCCCAGCAAAAGTCTGCTACCGATGAGAAGGCCTCGCTCCGAACAAGCACTACTGAAATTCATGGAGTACCCTCCTCTGTCACCAGCGACGATATTGACCTTTCAAACAAAAGGCTTCTCACATTCATCCCTGACGGTTCAAGGAAGTGTATGTTGTGTCTCAGTTACATGACGAATCCCAGCTGCGCCCCATGTGGCCACTTGTTCTGTTGGTCCTGTATCTCTGACTGGAGCAGAGAGCATCCACACTGTCCGCTTTGCAGACAATCGCTGAGTGAGCAATCGCTTTTGCCGTTACGATAGGCACAAAACTACAGTAAATGCAACTCTCAAGTTTCCACTCGTAATTAAGTCACATGGTGAAGAGAATCTGTTTCTTCTTCTTTCCTTTGCCCTTGGTGATGACTGTAGTGCCATCGGATAGAGCCTCACGCACTGACGACATGTTCATACTAGTCCCCACACTTCCTCTCGAATCCCAGGCCCCATTGCCTTGTGGAATTGGGTTGACGCGAGGAATGACTTTTTTCGGTTTTGGTTTAGGGAGTTCTGGGAACTCGCTCTCATTCAGCTTCGATGCCTTTTTCGATGAAAGATTCGAACTGGAGCTGGATGCTGATGACCCTGCGCTCGACAGATAATTTGGAACATATGTAGATCTGTCGTTGTTCACTTTCACAGTCTGTAATGACCCGTTTGCCCTGCTAAGGGTTTTGTATTTAACGGTGGTGTTGACAGGTGTGTACCTCGATACACTAGACGCGCTCGGTAAAGCAGGGAACGCTTCGTTCATCGCCGCCTTTTGAGCCTTGGTCTTGCCCTTCTTAGTGCCCCAAGCGGTGAAGTTTCCGAGGGCGTTCGAAGACCCCGGTAAAGCAGGGAAGTTTTGATCTTTTTGCAACTCCTCTTCGTGCTTCTTGACAAAGTTAGAAAGTTCAACGTTTTGTGGACTATTCGTCTGGAATATCTGGGCAAAGTCGTAAAGCAAGAGATAGATGTCATCCTCCGTGGTGTTGTGAAAGAGTTCTTCATAGGCAGCCTTCAAGCCAAAGCTGTCGATGCGCCCGTTACGGAATGAGCTATTCAACTCCGTGAACTGCTTGAATGCAGTATTGGAATAGTTGAGATAGTGTCTAGCTCTTTCCTCGAAACGCATGCGTTTCATGTCCATGCTATCGGTATTCCCGGCAGTGTTTGATGAGGATGATCCACCTGTTGTAGGTGAACGGAAGGTGGAAAGTTGAGACTGAAATCTGTTATTTCCAGGAGCTTGTGGTCCACTCATCCCGACAACGTAGCCGCCTGTGAAGTTTCCGCCGTGAACGGAAATCATGTGAGCTTGCAGGTCCAAGTCATCTGCAAAGACGATGAACTTCTGATCCAGACAGGATTGAACGTTGCAAATGTAGTGTGCTTTCCTGAAATGCTCCTCGAGCGATTTGTAGTTTTTGAAATATTGTGGATTAGCGCCGTCTAGCTGATCACAGACAAAGCATCTCTCGTGTGAGTCCCTCAAGTGGAGCTTGAGCTCGTCATCCGAGTAGAACCTTGTGTGTTTACAGAAGGGGCATGGCGGATGGCCTTCGAATCCCTTCTCGTCACCTCTGGTGAGATGGCTTTGAAGCTGTTTCGCCGTATATAGCTTAAGCTCGAATGGGAAGGCTTTTTTGTTGGATACACAAATAGTGCACAAAGACTTTTCGTGCTCTTTTACGTGAGATGAGAGCTGCTTGAAGTCTTCAAACTTCTCTTTGCACACCTGGCACCTGAAGACGAGCATCTCCATCGTATCAGAGTATGCTTGGGATGACGTGAACTCCACGCCATGCTCATTGTCCTTTTGGACAAAGTCTGCCGTACGGAAGTCATCATAATCCTTACCCAACTGCTCCGTGATGATCACTGTGTCGTGCTCTGTTCTGCACACAAGACATACCTTTCTATCATAGAGCGAGCGCTGTCTGAAGGTACATTTGTGGCACGTTGTCTGATTACAGGGCGAGATCGCTGCGTACTGGATCTTCTCCGCACAAATGATACACTGGGTTTTCTCATCAAACTCCTCATCAGGCTCCTCGTTCTCTTTGAAAGATCGTTTCCAATCGCCTGGCCCCGCGTTACCGCGGCGATTGGAGGCCGGTCTTCGTCTGGTTCTGTCTTGCACTCTGCCCGACATGAATGTGGCTCAAGTCAAATGAGTCTAGTGTCTGGTGTCTGGTGTCTGGCACAAAGTACAATCAAGCACCCCCTTCTTGGCTGTCAGGCGTAGAGCGCTCCTCCCGGTTTAGAACTGGAGGCCTTTCCAGCGTCGACGTCCGATGAGTTGGTGGTGGGTAACCGGGACCGCCGCGAAAAATGCCGAGCGCTTACATAAGTCATCTCTTTAAAACACACAACTCTGAAGTTTCCATGAACGTCTCAGCTACCCTCAATGTGTTCCGTCTGCTTGTACAGCCTCAGCTGTGTTTGCCACATTTGACTGTATCGTCTTTTGACAAAATTCCGGTCCCAATCGCCTTCCCACTGCTCTCTAAACAAGCGCAGATCAAGGCCATCGTGCTGGACAAGGACAACTGCTTTGCCAAGGCTCATGACGACAAGGTCTGGCCTGCGTATAGTGAGCAATGGGAGAAGCTGCGAAAGGCTTATCCGGATGCCAGCCTTCTAATTGTGAGCAACTCCGCTGGGACGAATGACGATGTGAACCACGAGCAGGCCAGAGTACTAGAGGAGCGTACCGGAGTTACAGTACTACGACACACTACAAAGAAGCCAGGGTGCCATACTGAGATTATGGACTACTTTCGGGAAAAGGATATTGCACACGAGCCATGCCAGGTGGCAGTCGTGGGGGATCGTCTCTTCACTGACATGCTGATGGCCAACATGATGGGTGCGTGGGGCATATGGGTACGTGATGGTGTGGTACGCTCAGAGAGTCTCATCTGCCGCATTGAGAGAAGAGTTTTTGGTATGTTGACGTCTGGATCAACGCCCACTGTGCCGCCGGTCCCGGCGGCGAAGTAAATTGACACAAAAGCGACTCAGCGCCGCATCTACTTCCCCCTAGCGCCAACATCAATTACATTTCAGCATGCCCGTTCCGATTCGCCGACTTGCCGCTGTTGGGAATGCCATCGAGGTTCCAGGTGCTTCATCCCTCAGCTCTGTACGGATTGAAAGAAGGTACAAAATAGTGTCCCTTGTTTATGCGTTTTTCTTGTTACTTCAGTATCTCTCATTCTGTATCGGAATGCCATTCGACCGCATCATCAACAGACCAGGGGCTTGTATCATTGCAGACTTCCTTATGATAGTCTGTGTGGCCGCATGCATTTATCTCCTTCCTTACTCGATCGTCTCAGTCTCAGGTGAATCACCGCAAATGGAGATCATCCTTTCCAGCGCCTTCCAAGTCTTGTTTCTACTGTCACGGGCCATATACGCAGTGGCAATTCTCCGAGAGAAGAAGCCACTCTTGCTTGAGGCTGAAAATTGCACCAGGGATGTCACCAGATATCTTTGCTCTCTTGCTCGTGTGAACTTAGCCCTTGGCGTTGGGATATGTCTAGTGTGTGCCTTGCTCTTCTACTTCAGCCGTGAGCTTCGCAAATTGGCACTCATTGAGCTGGAGACTGGGTGCGATGACAATAGAGGCCGTGCTCTTGATGATTTCCTTAGCGGCGCCTTGAGGATTCAAGTCAACGTAAAGGAGGCTCTGGACGATCTCCCTTTGTCAGAGGTCTCGACAGCACCAACGTCATTATCTATGGGTCAGCAATGACCTTATTGAGTGTACCATATCTCGCTACAAGCGTAGACTCTACTCATTAATGTGTGTGTGGCCCTACTAAATTTCCGCGTCTGTAGCATGCAATCTTTAGAAACTTTTCAGAGGACATATTTAGTGAGACCCGTTAGACAAGGCTAAGCTTCAAGAAATGGATAAGTTAATGGGTATCGAAAACGATGGGGACAGTGATGTGGAGCACAGTCTCGGTTCCGATGAGGAATTTTTCGGCGGCAAGGGCGGAGCTTCTGACGACAGTGATGCTGAGATGAGCGATGAGGAAGAGGAGCAGAAGCCGGAGAGATCGAAGAAGAAGGTGAAGGGGACAACATTTGGCAACGAAAGTGATATAGAAGATGAGAGTGACGCAGAGGCTTCGAATACCGAGGAATCAACTCAGCCCAAAGAAACGGATGAGCAGAAGAACGTGAATGAACTTTACAGAAAGTCGAGGCTAGAGGCACTCAAAGACAAAAAACCTAAGGGCAAAACAGGTGTGGTGTATCTCTCGAAGATTCCACCGTATATGAAACCGATTAAGATGAGACAGATCCTCTCGAGGTTCGGAGAGGTGGATAGACTCTTCTTGAAGCGAGAATCGCAGCAGAAGCATCAACAGAGAGTTAAAAGTGGCGGAAATAAGAAAGCAAGCTACGAGGAAGGATGGGCAGAGTTCATCAGAAAGAAGGATGCCAAGCTAGCTGCAGACACGCTTAACGGTAATACACTCGGAGGTAAGAAAGGAAGCTTCTACTACGACGACGTTATGAATGTCAAGTACCTCTCAGGCTTCAAGTGGGCCGACCTCACAGAGCAGATCACAAAGGAGAATGAGGTCAGAGAGAGTAAGCTGCAGCTTGAGATTTCGCAGGCACGTAAACTCAACAAGACATTCATTAGTAATGTTCAAAAGTCCAAGATGATTGAGAACATGCAGAAGAAGAAGAAAACGGGCTCTTCTAAAAGCAAGGAGGATGAGGTGAGAAGAATGTTCGAACAGAGAGGTGTGACTACTACAAGAGCGGATGGTAAGGCGGAACACAAGAGAGACAATCAACCACAGAGAATTGTATCGAAGCTGCTATAGCCAGCATTCTCAGTCATTTGCATTGGGCATATATATCAGTTTGCTCCTATAACATGTAACAATCACGGTAATTATCACCAAAGGTAGTTGTCAAATTGTCTTGAGCCCTGTCTCATTATGGGGTTAATATGGGGAGTGTCCCAACCAGTACCGCGCTACGAAGAAAATTTTGCGATGAGCTCCCTAGGCCTAAAAAAATTCCACAGCAGGTAGGCCATTTGTCAAAGGGGAAAGAAATAGCACAATGGGTACCGGAAAGAAAGAAAAGCAGCGTCGTGTGCGTGAAGGTGACAACAGAGATGGCAACCTCCGTGTGAAGGGTGAAAACTTCTACAGGGATGCTAAGAAGGTTCAGCATCTCAACATGTACAAGCAAGGTCGTGCGATCCGTAACAAGAAGGGTGACATTATCAAGGCTGCTGCTCTTCAAGACACTGCTGCTCCAACAGCAAGAGTTGACCCAAATAGACGGTGGTTTGGCAACACGAGAGTCATCTCTCAAGATGCGCTTGCCCACTTCAGAGAGGCCCTTGGTGAGAAGAAGACAGACTCATACCAGGTTTTACTTAGAAGAAACAAGCTGCCGATGTCCCTCCTCGAAGAAAAAGACTCTACGGAATCTCCTACAAGTAAGATTCTGGAGACTGAAAGTTTTGAGCACACATTTGGGCCAAAGTCCCAGCGTAAGAGACCAAGAGTCGCAGTATCTAGTTTGGAGGATCTTGCGGGATCTACAACTGATGACAGCAAGGCTTATGAGGAGAAGAATGAGCTTGCTGCCACTATGGGTCTCATGGGGAACATTGACACAGACGGTTGGACCGCTGAAGCGAAGGAGGCTATTTTCCACAAGGGACAGTCTAAACGTATCTGGAACGAGTTGTATAAGGTTATCGACTCTTCTGATGTGGTAATTCAGGTTCTTGATGCCAGAGATCCATTGGGAACGAGGTGTGAGTCCGTTGAACAGTACATCAAGACAGAAGCTGCCCACAAACACTTGATTTTCGTTCTCAACAAGTGTGACCTTGTACCGACCTGGGTTGCGGTAAGTTATCTTTTTTCCGACCCTTTCCTACTTACTTTTCTAGCAGCAAGATGATAAGCTTCCTGCTCTATTTCATTCAACTTTACACCAAATGCTTTTGTCAGGATGTCTTTTTACATTTTCACGAAGTATGTCTGTTACAGCTTTGGAAGAGCAAGAGAGCTCCGCTTCTGTACGTTTCGTTTTGGAACTGACGGATTGTGAAATGTCGTTTTGACTTCCTTCACATAGGAGCTCCAGAGAGTCTTTTGAGTTGAACTCTGAAGGGTCCAAGTACCTATCACTTTGAAGATTGTTCTTAGTTAAGACTCTCACATCCACAACGTTGAATGAGATTATGCATCAAAACTTATCGCCTTTCTGCCTGGATCGGAAGAAGGGTTTCACTTTTATGACCCAATACTAACATACAGGCTGCATGGGTCAAGCACCTCTCGAAGTATCACCCAACTATTGCATTCCATGCTTCGATAACAAATTCTTTCGGTAAGGGGTCTTTGATTGAACTTCTCCGTCAGTTTTCTTCGTTGCATAAGGACCGTAAGCAGATCTCCGTGGGCTTTATTGGCTACCCAAACACTGGCAAATCGAGTATCATCAACACCCTCAGAAGAAAGAAGGTGTGCCAAGTTGCGCCTATTCCAGGTGAGACTAAGGTGTGGCAGTACATCACTCTCATGAAGAAGATCTTTTTGATTGACTGTCCAGGTATCGTACCACCATCGTCTAAGGACTCAGAGGAGGATATCTTGTTCAGAGGTGTAGTAAGAGTGGAACACGTCACACACGCTGAGCAGTACATCCCTGGTGTCTTGAAGAGATGTAAGAGACAGCATCTCGAGAGAACATACGAAATTTCGGGATGGAATAATGCTACCGAATTCATCGAGCTTCTTGCCAAGAAGCACGGTCGTCTTTTGAAAGGTGGTGAGCCTGATGAGCAAGGTATTGCTAAGCTGGTTATCAATGACTTCAACAGAGGCAAGATTCCATGGTTTGTTCCACCACCAGAGGACGAGGAGAGACCTCGTAAGAAGGTGCGGCCTGAGGAGGAGGTGACCGAGGCTGCTGCTGCTGCTGCTGAGGAGCCTACTGAGGAGGCAGACGAGGAGGAGTGGAAGGGTATCCAAGACTAAACAGGCTGCAAGAAGATTGTCTGAGTACTGTTATTTGAAGTTAAAAGGTTTGGTTTTAATGATATGGGCTTGGGATTGGCATTACACCGCATACATCGTAGCATTACAAAGGTTTCAATAAATAGTCGTTGTCGTCAATTCATTCAAATAAATAGAACACATGTACACCGAACAATCTCTAGAGCGATAAATAGAGGGACAGGATGGGAGAAAAAATAAAGTGGAAAAAGAAACAAGGGGGAGATGAGGGGAAGAGGCCATCAAGATAAAAAAACACCCCGATAGAGAAGATTTCAAGCGATGCGCAGGAGCAAAGTCCACTCGCTCAAAATAACGACAGTACCAGGGTTCATGATATGCAATTAGGGTGCTGGTGTGATACCAAGACCGTCTTCTTTTTTTCCGCTGGTACGCTTGTATCAGCTTAAGAACAAGAGTCATGATACCCTCAGTCGTGCTTGAAACAGCATCTGTTGCCGTAACGGCACGACCCCGTCTTTGCCCAATTGGCACATGGCTTTGACCGCCACTTCGAGCCTCTCTCAACAGCCTTTAGCTCCTCAGTACCGTGCGCAAATTGGCACTTGTTACCATATGGGCACGAGCCATTCTTTTGAAACGTAGTACACAGCTCGGTCTTGTAAAGGTCGGTGTTGACCTGGGACTTGTTATCCGATGAGTGCGATGACTTGGCCGTGTTGTTTGCGGTGGTGTTCTCTGTGGGCGACTGCTGCAACTTTGTCAGGTTCTCCTCTGTCAACGGCGTCTTTTCCGCCTCCAGCTTCTTTGCGTTGAGCGACTCAATCTGCTGTTGCTGAATCTGGAGCTGCAATTGCAATTGTTGGAGCTGCTGCGAAACCATCTGTGCCTGCTGTTGTAGGAAGAGTGGGTTTTGCATCAGCTGTGTCTGCTGCTGCTGGAGTTGCTCCAGATACATCTGCTGCTGCTGGTAGCTCTGGAGCATCGCCTGCGCGTTGTTGGCAAGCTGTGGCTGTGTGAGCTGTGGTAAAGGCTGTGTGTAGGGCTGTGGGAGGCCCATTGTCGGCTGTGTCGGAGTCTGAGTAGATGGCACCCGCGGTACCGTGGAGCTTGCAAGGCCATGTGTCTGGGGCATCGCCATCAGCGGGTTGTAGTGGAGAGCTGGTGTGTGTGCGCTGGTGGAGACCGGTGTAGCAGTCTGGGTGCGTGAGCTGAAGCCTGTGTGGCTGCCAACCTTCATATCAAACACTGAGGAGGCAGATGAAGACACCTCGTGTGCTTGGTGGCTCTGCGGGTGAGACTTTGTGAAGTCGGCAGCGTACCACAGGTCCGCGTTGCTGAGCTGGGACTGCAAAAAGCGTTGCTCCTCTGCGGTGTTCTGGAGTGCTGATGTAGTGTGTGAAGAAAGTGACTTGGAGTCCCCCCACAAGTTCTGGGGGAGGAGCTTGGACTCCATCTCCCCATCCGTGGCAAAGTCTGTGGCCATACTGTTTCTGTGCGTAGACTCCGAGGAGGCACTGGAAAAAGAGCCCTGGAATGGGACTGTAGAGGGCAGCTTTGCGTTGAGCTCAAAGACACCGGGCTTCTCGAAGCTGATATGGTGGCTTGGATAGAAGTTGTACTCTTCCGTCATCAGCTAGTTGGTGGCGTCTGTATGCTGGCCGAGTGCTTGCCTACTGTTCCACCTGGGCCGAGGACAAACGCTCCGTGAGAGACGTGGGAAGTTTTGTCGCTAGTGCAAAGGTCGCAACCGCTGAAGAGAGGTTGACCGTCCTTTTACTTTTCGTTTCGGGTGTCACTTCAGGAGTATGAGCCGGCCGTCAAAGTTTTTATATCAAGAGGTGAGAATCCCATCAGGTCCGCCCTCGGGACATCGCTGCGAGCCCGGACAAAATATGCGCGGACATTGGGACAATTTTCCCTCGTGGATTCCAGCGGACACCCGGCACACTACACAGGCAATCGAGCAGCGGCGAGCTGGAAAGAGAGCCTCGTACTGCAGCCTCTCACTAATACCAATTATAGCGAAGCATATTCAAAGCTACTCCAATTCCCCACATGCTAGCGTCTCGTGCCACCAAATGACCGCCACCTGGGCGTGCGCTAACCATCTACTTTACACCCGTCTTATCTACACGATCAGTGGTAAGAGCACTCATCTCGCCCGCCTCCCGAACGGTTCGTGTTGCTTTCAAAGCTTCTGTGCCATGTTCTAGTCCTTCAGCTGCTTCTGAATCCTCATTAGACGCCGTACATAACGTGGAGGTTGGCTTATTCTTCGATTGGGAAGAGGCTACTCGGTTCAGTTGAGCAAATCGAATCCATAATAACAGGTCAATCTGCACCCGATTATTACCCTTGGTGTCCTAAGCCAATCACTCGGCTGAAGTGAATAGACAATCCATGTACGGACAAAAGAGACTCAAGATCTGAGAATGCGTTCCTGCCTATCCTGATCAGGTGGGGTCACTAATGCCAGAGTTCTTCCTCTAAGCCTGGGCAGCTCACTGAGCGACTCTTCACTCTCTGTAGCAGGATATCTGTTACACTACTTTCCAAGAACCCACACTCATCCAAGCTTTAAAAGGTATTCTCCGATAAGCGACAAGTGTCCATGATGCATTTAAGCTTAAAATGCTGCCAGGGCCTAATCTGTACGATACGCTACGTTTGTAAATGCGAGGATGCAGCCACGAGAGTGTCTAGCTGCCAGTCAATTGGATGCCTTGTGGTTTCCTTTCGCTCTGCCAGGATGCGTAGTCTAGAGTTTTGGGGCATGATGTGTTGTAGTTTGGCCGCCTCTCCAAGTCTGGTGTAAACTTCAAAATTGGGTGTCAACTTGGCCTCTGGATCATTAGCCACAGTCGCATCGCTAAGGGCAAGGCCCAATTTGGATCGGCCAAAAAGCTAGTCACAGTGGGCTATGTAGCTCCTAAGTGGGGTCTGCAACTTGTGTCTTTTGAAGGTTGGCCCCCACGGAGCAAAGGCAGTGGCTCTCTACATTAAGATCGTAGTGTTCCTATACAAGCCACATAGCTACTCCGCAGCTTTGTGCTCTCTCAAAGCAATGCCGGAGTTTAGGTGCTAGCCCTAGAGGGGTGGCTGAATCGCCGTTTGTCCCAAAAATGTCCCGTGTCCCAAAACTAGTCCCGGCCCGGCCTTTGGTGCGCAACACCCGGAAAACCCAAAAGCATTGCGAAAAAACGGCGGCCGGTTGCTCTAATTGGCCGTCGTATGCCCCGCTGTCCTTTGCGCCACCTAGAGCGAGCTTTGGACAAATGGAGCTTTGCCAGCGCATTTTGTAGGGCTGAGGCGTCCGGCCTCCGGAGACGCTCAAGCACAAGAACGGTGCTCTCGCGTCGAAAAATAAACACCGTTGAGGTACAAAAGCCACTAGATCTGTAACTCTGTTCTCCGTTCAGGGCACACGCTGGTTCTCCCCTCCCTCTAACTCTAATTTGGGCTGCCTCGTGGGGGAGCGGGGAGCCCCAATTGGGAACTTTTCCACCATCGCGCCAGTCTACACAATATCTCTAAACGTAAAGTCATCCTAGTCTCTATGTAGATTTTTAGATCCTTGCTTAACCGAGAACCTGCTTGAAGGCCTGCTCAAAGTCCTCGATGATGTCGTCGATGAACTCGGTACCGACAGAGACTCTAATGAGGTCCTCAGTGACACCAGAGGCAATCTTCTCCTCGTCACCGAGCTGCTGGTGGGTGGTGTACCATGGGGCGATGACAAGAGTCTTGGAGTCACCAACGTTGGCCAAGTTGGAAGCAATCTTCAAGGCGTCAACGACACGTGGACCAGAGGCCTGGAATGGGTCAGCTGGCTTCTCAGCGAGTGGCTTGACACCGAAGGAGAGAACGGCACCGAATCCGTTAGACAGGTACTTCTTGGCGTTCTCGTGGTATGGGTGAGACTCAAGACCTGGGTAGGAGACCCACGAAACGTATGGGGACTTCTCAAGGTACTTGGCGAGGGCCAAGGTGTTGGCACCCTGTCTCTCCACTCTAAGGGAGAGGGTCTCAAGACCCTGGAGGAGGAGGAAGGCAGCGAAAGGACTGAGAGCTGGACCAAGGTCTCTGAGAATCTCAATTCTGGCGTGGCCAATGAAGGCCAGGTTGCCAAGAGCCTCGTTCAGCACCAAGCCGTGGTAACCCTCGGATGGCTGGGAGAACTGTGGGAACTTCTCTGGGTACTGAGCCCATGGGAATCTACCAGAGTCAACAACGGCACCGGCAATGGTGGTACCGTGGCCACCGATCCACTTGGTGGCGGAGTGGACGACAATGTCGGCACCGTGGTCCAATGGCTTAACGAAGAAACCACCAGCACCAAAGGTGTTGTCAACAACGACTGGAATACCGTGCTTGTGGGCAACAGCAACAATCTTCTCAAAGTCTGGGATGTTGTACTTTGGGTTACCGATCGACTCGATGTAGACAGCCTTGGTCTTCTCGTCAAAGAGCTTCTCAAACTCCTCTGGAGCGTCACCGTTGACGAATCTGGCCTCGATACCAAATCTCTTGAAGGCAACCTTGAACTGGTTGTAAGTACCACCGTAGAGGAAGGAGGTGGAGACAATGTTGTCACCAGAGTGAGCCAAGGCGGCAATGGCAGTGAACTGGGCGGCCTGACCAGAGGAAACAGCCAAGGCAGCGGCACCATTCTCCAAAGCGGCAATTCTCTTCTCAAAGACATCGGTGGTTGGGTTCATGATTCTGGAGTAGATGTAACCTGGGGTCTCCAAGCCAAAGAGCTGAGCACCGTGCTTCGAGTCATTGAAGACGTAGGAAGTGGTGGCGTAGATTGGCTGAGCTCTGGCGTTGTGTGGGCCCTCGCTCTCCTGGCCAGCGTGAAGCTGCAAAGTGTCAAAGTGGGATGGCATCGTTGAGTGGATACGGATTGGGTATGTCAGAAAGGTTTACAACGAGGGAATGATCCGCATAATATACATTCGATGCATCGCTGAGCCACTGCTACTGCGATGGCGAGATATCCATACGTCTCGGTAGCACAATCTGGGTGAAAGTGTGGCAATCGCACGTGACTTCCCGTTGTGGTCGCGGAAGCGCCTCGCCGAGACTGGCCGAAGCGATTTGGTAGTGATTAAATGGGCACGTTGCCTCTCGTCATTATCGGTGCTGCATCGTGGACGTATGGCGATGGCGGCGTGATTCAAGGCATGCAATTGGGTGGGTAAGGTGGCAAGTCCGGGCCCTGGGACGTGTCCGCGCCGCCAATGCGCTCTCCACATGCCCTGGAGAGCCAGGACTAGCAGATGGCACTTGTATTGGGTATAGGCGCCCACCAATTAGCATACCACGGCAAAGTCAAGCTGCCAGAGCTTCCAGGGGACGAGACATAGTGCTCGAGGCGGTGTGTTGCAGCTGCCATTTTCCCGAATGTTGAAAGGCATCTTGGCCGAGTGGTTAAGGCGAAAGATTAGAAATCTTTTGGGTTTACCCGCGCAGGTTCGAATCCTGCAGATGTCGTTATAATTTTTTTTTTTTCGTTCCTCGTTCCAACAAGAGCGTACCCCTGGCTTGCTCTTCTTGGCTCACCGCCGCTCTCCCCGCACAGCGGAGTTGTCGTTGCGGCTAAATGGGCTCGCAGCCGCTACGGCGAGATGAGATTCGATACGCAAACAATAGCGGCCCCGGGAGCCGGTGTGTACTTCCCGGTGGGTGCCTTTGCCAGGCCCAGTACGGGCCTCGCCCCGGCCAAGCACCCTAGGGGGGCGCCCTTCTAGCGTCCCCTACTCCGCGTCTCACCCCACGGCCTAATAGGCTATTTCCCCACGGGCACGCGCAGGGTTTTTCCGTTGTTGGGGCGGAGGCCAGTGGCGGGTGCGATCGTACCACTGAGAGACACCGGGCCAGAAGGGTCACCAGATCCCGCTCCAGCAGCTGTAGCCCTGGCGAGCCACCGTAGGCCGCCCATCGTAGGCCCGGCCCTGGACCCGTGCCCGAACAGTTGGGTGATTCCGTAGGGCTGTGCACCCGGTAATGACGTTTCGTCTAGCATGCCCCAAATAATATGCAGAGGGAAAACTCGTGACCCGGTGCCCCAGACACGCTGCATGTTTCCCCGCACCCCACGCCGCGCCAGCCTGGGGCCTGCCTGGAGCTAGTGGGAGCCCCCCTAAGTGTGCCAGTAAAGAGCCCCTGGGCTGGTGCCCCGTAGTGGGTCGCTAGGGGGGCCACCGCCCGGGCGGCGCGTGGTGGGGCTTCCGCATTGGGCTGCGCGGCCACGGGGCACGCCGTCTCCACCCCGGACTTGTGCGCTCCCGCTGTACAATGAAGGGCGGTATAAAAAAAGCACCCCCGCCCACCACCGCTCACTACAACACATGTTAGGCCAATGAACGCCGTAGAGAAGAAGAAGACACACACAAGACCGTGCGACGCCTGTGCGGTACGGCGGGTGAGGTGCGACATTGGCACCAGCACGACGGGCAAGTGCACAAACTGCCTCAACCACAAGATCCAGTGTACGAATCTGCGAGTGAGACAGAAGTCCGGGCCCAAGAAGATGCAGGAGAAGACGAGGGAGAACATCATGAGGACGCTCTCGGGGGCACGGGCCTTCTCTCTCAAGCAGCTGCTGCCCTACTTTGAAATCTACCACACCTGGTTCTACGGAATATGGCCCGTGATGTCGATCCAGAAGTCGGTGGCCATTCTCAAGCGCTCCAAGCATGTGGGCACCATTGCCGAGGCTCTCCAGACCACGGGGCCCGAGGAGGAGTTCCAGCTGCTGATTAGCGAGGAAAACGCCCAGGAGTACGCGCTGTGCTGTGCGCTGTGTGCCATGATTGCACGCTACCACAACTTCCTCAAGTCCACGGAGTACGCTCTGGAGGACTGTCCGGATGCTGGCGGCTATGCCCAGGAGGCGAGACGGATCATCTTTGAGTACCAGCTCAAGAGCAACCCAAACGTGGAGCTGCTGCTCACCTCCTTCTTCCTGCACAAGTACCACTCCAACACTTTGGGGGAGCAGCAGAAGGGGCTCATCTACCTCCGCGAGGCCGTTTCGCTCGCGCACATCCTGATGATGCACGATCCAGAGACTCTGATGACGCAGTCCCCGGTGGATGGCCACAGACACAAGAAGATCTACTACCTGGTGCTGGTGACGGAGAGATTCATCAGCTTCGAGACCAATCTGCCCGTGCTTCTGGAACCAACCATCCCGATCCCAGACCAGGAGTTTGAGGAGTACCCGGAGCTGCTCTACGGCTTCATTGCCCTGTGCCGCATCTTTAGCGCTACAGACAAGCAGTTCTACGTCGAGCTCTACACAAAGGTGCTAAAGAGCGAGCGCACTCACAGCAACGTTCTGCAGATCCCAGAGACTAACATCTTGCAAGATTTTTTGCAAAACCACTCTAATGACTTGAAGAAGCAGTGGCTCTCGCAACTCCAGCAGAAGCTCGAGCACAAGATTGAAAAGGAGAGAATCTCGATCGATGCCCAAAAGGTGAACGTGATGATCTCCAAGGCGTGGCTCCAATCGTTGGGCTGGCTCATTGCCTCGGAGAACTTCCTCATCAACCCTAACGCGCAGTCTCCGCCTCTCGATGACTGCTTCAGTGTCAGATTCCCACTCAAGATCGCGCAGGACTTCCTCAACGATATGAAGGGCGTCCCGGACTTTGCCTTCATGTGTAACGGTCCAGATGTCTCTGTCAAGCTGTTGGAGATTGCCGACTCTCTTTACAACTTCATCATCATGTCCACCGATCCCCAGGACACGCTCATGGCGTACACTCAGCTCAACACCATCTACCAGATGGTTATGCGGTACAAGGCGAACTTGGATCTCCCCAAGGCACTCTTTTCCAAAATCTCAGGGCTGCTCGAGTCAAAGAGACTCAGCGAGACTGGGATTGTGACCGAGTCGGGACTCGATCTTTTTGATGACAACGAGCAAGAGCTAAATTTTTTCGGCACCAAGGTGAAAGATGACCCCGTTTCGCCTGACATGTATCCCATTGACGCGAGTATGAGACACTCCACAGCTTCCAGCCTCATCTCTTCAGTACCAGGCACCCGCTCAGAGTCGGTGTCATCCTTGGAGCATGATGAGAAGATCAAAGTGGAGACGTTCGAAGTGATTTCGCAAGAACAAACTTCGCTTGTACAACAGGGGACAAGCCCCTCAGGCTTCACGCCGGTGGGCTTCACACCCTCAGGATTCTTGAATACTGTTATGAGCCCGTCTACGAGCATGATCCAGAAGACTCCCTCATCCTTGGTGCTGAGTCAAATGGGTGCTAGTCTCTCACCTTTCTATATGCCGGGTGGACTCATTTAATGTCCGTTTTTAATGTCGGAAACGAATTTGACGTTTTATTTTGCAACCTTAGTTCTCAAAGTGTTTTAGTTACTCCTTGTATGTCCTCTTAATCGAATCTTTGGGTTTTGTTCAAATACTCTTGAAGATTTTTGAATGTTATTAAAGCGTGATCTCAACTACACAGCGCGTCATCCTAAAATACTGACAAACTTACTAAATTCAAATTTGATGCAATAAAATAAAAAAACAGCACATCGCAGACACTTTTGAGCTCCAAAAACCCTATAGATTCAAAAAACACTCACGAAACATAGGAGACACGTGTTTTTGAGGAATGTCAAGTACCATTGGTGTATGGGTGAATGTTGAGGTTTCCGAGGGCATAAAAGCACCGATGAGCGTTGATGAATAGATGCGAAAATGGTGAGCACGGCTGGCCTTTCCTAAAATAGAAGAGCAAAAGCAATGGCTGTCCAGGCTCCAAAGAGAGCTCCTGACTTGATACGGTTTCCTGTGTTTGCCTCTATCCCGATAGGCACGACTCTGGCAGAGCAGTCAGAGGACGTCACTACTATGGTGGTTGAAACTACTGTCGAGGTGACAGTGACGGGCGACTGGGTAATGGTGGCCGGAGACTGAGTAGCGGTAGCGAGAGACTGCAGCTCAGTAGATGGAGACTCAGTGGAAGTGCTTGTGACTGGAACAGGGGTGGAAGAAGCAGACGTGACGACTGTAGTCAGCATCAAAGGTGAAGTAGTCAAAGATGTACCCGTAACCACTGTAGCAAACTCCGTATGGGTAACTGGCAAATATTTCGTTATTGTTGAATAGTGAGTTACTGGGGCGCCATAAAGAAACTCGTAAGCTTGAGTCTTCGTGATGACAATGGGCGGATACTTTGATGTCGCAGACGACTCTGAAGTCACCGTCACAGGAGGCAACAGATTATCTGAGAGTGTGAGCGTCTTGAAGAGAGTAGTGGTGAATGTGGCGTATTCCGAAAGCACAATGGCATTTGTCACGACTCCCAAGGAGAAGCTGGTGTGACCTGTCACTGCGGTGTAGGCAGTGCGAGTCATGTTCTTCTTCACGTACAAAACTGGTTCATACCAAGTTTTTTCCACTAGAACAGGTGTGTAGAAGGACTTTGTAGTGAAACTGGTGTGGAGATACGTTTCAGTAACGAGATAAACAACAGGTAAGATCACAGTGGAGAGTGATTCGGTAAAGTACCAATCAGTTGTCACCACCTGAGAAACCAAAGTTCTCTCTGGTTCCGGAACAGTGACAATTATTGCAGAGTGAGAAGTGACAACTTTGAAAGTGTTGTCCATTGAAAGGGCAGTCGACGTCGCTCGGGACGTGAGCACCGCACTTGGACCAATCGGCGCTGGTGTCACCATGCTCGGAGCCGATGATATGACACCCAGTTGCGATTCAGTATGACTCTCCGCTGAAGTTTCGGATCGAGTCTGGACTGGTGATTCTCCATGTGTACTGGTGGATCCAGGGGAGGCGGGAGGAATTGCAGTGACGATTACAGAGAGGGAAGTAGCCTCGCTTGTGGTGATGGGTAGTTCAGGAGTGAGGGTGACAACCGCAAAGGTGGATGCAATTGGTGTGGAAGCAGTGTGGGTTACAGGTGAAGTGGGAGTGCTTGGTGCTGTTGGAGTGGTGAGCGTAGTTGATGTAGTTGAAGTGGTGGAAGGAGTGGAGATAGGGGAAGTAGGAGGAGAGATGAGCGAAATCGTTGAGGTGGGATCAGGATTAGTGGGAGTGGACAAAGAAGTTGGAGTGGAAGAAGAGGTAGAGTCGGAAGAAGTTGAAGTGGTGGAAGCGGTTGAAGCAGTTGAAGTCGAGGTTGAAGTTGAAGTCGATGTTGAAGTCGAGGTTGAAGTTGAAGTCGGAGTTGAGGTTGAAGTTGAAGTCGGAGTTGAGGTTGAAGTCGAGGCAGAAGTCGTGGAGCCACTACTGGAGCTCACTGGACCGGGTGCAACGGCAGTAACGGTGCTGGCGGTGTTGGTGTTGATCGTGCCAGCGAGGGACGCTGGAGTGGTGATCAAGCCCGTAGTTGGGAAATCAGGGTTGACTCTGGGGGTGTAGACGGAGGTTGTCTCCTGCGATCTCACCAAGGACATTGCACACAAGACCACTAGGTGTTTGAGCCCAAGCACGTTCCACATATTGACTATTCTGTGAGCTAAGAGGTTCTACTGCTACTTCAGGGGCTGCCATTACGCGTGGCGTTTGTCCAGGGAGGACGGGAGCTGATGGGCGTGTCCCCACACACAGGCCTAGGGGACAAGTCCAAACTGTAGATTTGTTCAAGGTCTCTCGGACTAGTCCCCCTGGAGACTAGTCCCTAGGCTTGAGCTATCGCGCGCATTTTGCGCGCACAGCCGAAAACGGCAGTCGACAGCAGGAGATGTCCGCCCGGAGAAAGTCTCGCGCCATGCAGCCTCTCCGGACGCAAAATCGCGCCAGTCCGCGAGACAACGGCGTCGCCCTTAACGATCGGCCGCCTCCACCGCCCCACTCTGGGGTGTAACCGAGATTGCCGTAGCCTCAGAGGTTTATTGGGCCTCCCGCAATATACCGGGCCAGTCTCGTGAACAGCGTAGTGGCTGGCGGCGGTGCTAGCGGCGTAATGGGCGGCATCGCCAACCCCGCAAATAGCGACTAGTCCAGCGCCCCACCCTTTTGCGCGGCGGAAAAAGAAATGCGGCAAGGACATTTCCCCAAAGCTCAGGACAGGACAAGCAAGTGGAAAAAACAAAGGAATTCCAAAGCATAGAGCTGTTTGCCATATAGAGCTAGTGCCACCACTACACACAGACCGGCGCCGAAGCAAGAGCGGTCCCCACTGAAGAGCACGCTATCCAGGACGCATCCCCTTGTTTTTCTCAATTTTTCCCTCCGCCGCCTTTCCCCACCACTTTTTTTCCTGGGGTCGAACGAGTTAATACCCACACTAACGACTCACCACCGAGCGCAGCCCACCGCAAGCCCAGCACAGCAGCAGCCAGCACAGGTGTGCCGAGCCCAGAGAAGCAAGTAGACCGTCACGGCGCCTGAATTGCACAGAGCCCCCAGTGCCAGAGCGGAGTCAGCAGACGTGTCCAGCCACACGCACTCATCACGAGGCACAATGGAGCCAGAACAGAAGAAGGGCGGAGCCGCCAGCAAGGACAAGCCCGAGCTGCCGCGGCCGTACAAGTGCCCCATCTGCGACAAGGCGTTCCACCGCCTGGAGCACCAGACGAGACACATCCGAACACACACTGGCGAGAAGCCTCACGCATGCTCGTACCCCGGGTGCTTCAAGCGGTTCTCGAGATCGGACGAGCTCACGAGACACTCGCGGATCCACTCGAACCCGAACTCAAGGAGACGGGGCTACGTGGCGAAGACGAGAAGGGACGAGGAGGAGGCCCCGGACAGGGAGATGGCGGACGCCACCCAGGAGGGCGCCGAGACGCTGACGATGGTGTCGTCGACCGCCAACGGCGTGCCCATCGACACCTCCAAGGAGGCGCTGCTGAAGCGGGAGCTCATGGCGTCGGCGTCGCTGCCAAACTCGCCGCCGCGGGCCGCGGAGTTCAGGCCGGTGCTCCAGAACCCTCAGAGCAACTCCTTTTTCGACATCAACATCCTCGCCAAGGCCGCGGCGCTGGAGCTCGAAAAGGAGCAGAAGCTGCAGTCTGTCAAGTCGCTGCCCTCGCTGACGTCCTTCTTCACGGGCCCGGCGGGCTCCGCCTCCTCGACCCCGGGAGCAGCCTCGCCAGCCCCGGGCCCCTTGTCCACAGTGTCGAGCAGCCCGTCCACCGCCACCTCGCCCCACCAGTTGCAGAGACCCGCCATCTTCAAGGCGAACTCGTCGTCGGCATCGCCTACGGCCTCCTCGCACGCCCTGATGAGCCACCCACACCCGCTCAACTCGCTCTCGTCGCTCCAGCGCATGACGCCGCTGCGGATGAGCTCGCCACAGCCCTCGGGCGGCCGGATGAACAAGTCCAAGTCCAACGTGTCGCTCTCCTCCTACAACGACAACCTGGAGGACGACCACTACTACAACCACGACCGCATCAAGAAGTCGCGGCCCAACTCGCCCTCCTTCCCGGCGTCGCCCGTGGTGCAGAGCGGCTCGTCGCTGTCGCTGCCAACCTCCAACTCCAACTCCTACACAAACCTCCACTCGGCGCTCAACAACTCGCTCAAGCCCAGTCCACAGGCGGGCGCGGTGGCGAGAACGGCGATCCTGGGCAAGACGCCCGAGGCCACCCCGCTACAGACGCCGGCGGTGTCCCCGAAGCTCGCCGCAAAGTCCCACGACGAGCTGCCGCCGCTCAGAAGCCTCAACCTGGGCTTCCCCATGGAGCACGCCGCGGGCCACAGACCGCAGTGACCTCTTCACTTCTCCCTGCTTTCAGCTTGTTCCATTGGTAGTTTATACACTGTACGATTACGGGACCGATACACGGACTGGCACTTTTATTGTAGGCTCGCGGGGAACTCAAACTCCTTGAGAAGGGGCTCGAGCGCCAGCGCAGACCCCGCCTCGATCGCCTCGGTGTCGAAGATCTCCTCAATCTTGGAGGCCCGCTGTGGCGGCGTCGGGCCGTAGTCCAGTTGCCTGAACCAGAACTGCCGCGCCTCCAGCAGGTTGCTCACCTTGAAGATTGAGGCCGGAAGCGCAATGTCGGAGACGAGCTTCTGCCGCAGTATGATGCCGTGGACGTGTGAGAGCTGGTCAAAGGCGAAGGGCGTCTCGGGCGACTCGGGACACAGCTGGATGTAGCTGTGGAGCGCGCCCTCCAGCTCCACCAGCTTCAAGATGACCCCGTTGCCGTTAGTCTCGAACGCCTCCTTCGGAATGCCGCTGATTTGCATCAGGAAGTTGGTGGCGATGCGGATCGGGTACCGCAGGTCAAAGCAGTCGTCCGACGAGTGCGTTGTGGACACGAGAAGCTCCTGGTACGACCTGGTCCACGCCATCGATTGCAGCCACGTCTTTGAGATGAGGATGTTGAGCTTCTGCGAGTTGTTGCGTACTTTGACGACGGCCCGCTCGAGCTTCTCCTGGACGTCCCTGATCCACCCTTTCTTGAAGAGCGAGTCCAGCCCTTCACTCAGCATGTCGATGGCAGAGAGCTTGTCTGTGTTCGGGAGCTCGTTGAAGAAGACGCAATCGGGCGCACTGAACACCTGCGCGAGCTCTATGAACCCGCGGAGCACCTCGGGATTCTCGTCGTCCTCAAGGTTGGGTAGCGGCATCGTGGGCTCCAGTATCACGGGCAGGTGGGTCTTGAACGATACATACCTCTCTGTGATCAGAAGCAGGTAGTAGATCTTCTTGATTCTGTGTGTGGCCTTGCTCGTCTGAGCCAGGATGCTCTTCTGCGAGAGATAGATCATCTGTGCACAGCTTATGGCTTGCCGTAGATACATCGTCTCCACAAGACTGTTCTGTATGAGGGAGGAATAGTAAACGTGGAGGAAAAAATTGGCAAGCACAAAGTCCACCGTCGGCACACTGTCAAGCTTGTATTCATAGATGGCTCTCTCAGACTCTCTCACGTAGCGCTCCGGAGTTGGGCACTTCTTCAACCCCAAGTACATCATCGAGTCGACCTCCTCTGGTGACCAGAACTTTGTGTGTCTTGAAATGGCTGCACAGAGTGCACAGCATAATGCGTAAGTCGAGGCACAGCTATCGTTGAGCACAAAGAACTCCCGACCCTCCACTTTGATGGACCCCTTGGCCAACACCTTGACACAGGACTCCACAGTGATGACGGGCCAGATGTTGTAGTAGCGGGAGTTGTATATCGTTAGATAGGGCATCAGTTCGGAGAGGGTTATGGGGCTCACTTCACAGGTGGCAGCTGCAAACGGTGTGGCACCGTTCCCCCTCTCGCGCAGTGGTGGATACGACTCCAGTGAGGGACCCGCTGCTCCATCACCAAGTAACTGTTTGATAGCGTCCTTGGTCTTTTGGTGGATCTTCTTGGGACCAGACTTGTTCCTCTTCCGAGTGTTTGTACAGGGGACCCCGTGGTCCAGGCAACTCGTGCACTGCCGATCTGGTCTGAGCTCCATATCACAGCGTACTCTTTTCAGAGCACACGCATCGCAGGGACGGTTATAGGCCCTCTTCACCCTGCCCTCCTTGAGGTTCCTTGTCGTAGCTCTAGAAGGAAGTGTTGAAGCAGACATATTGGCTGGTGAGGGAAAGTATGAGTGCGGTGTCTGGTATCTTCAAGATTTGTCTAACGCACCGCTCCGGGCGTAACGCGACGTATGGTCACCCCACAAATTGTCAAGGGGAAGCAGCGGAGAAATTTTTGAAAACTCACCAAGGGGCGTATTTAGGATGGATGTGACGGAAAGGGAGGAGAGCCGAACTATAGGTCTCACAAGGCTGATTACTGCTTCAAAAGCGGGGTATCGGGGGTGCAAAGACCAGCACGCAGCGTAAACGTGAGAACCACCCTGGGATTTTGTACAACGCGCTCATATCCGCGCCCCGGCTTTCAGAGATCACCAACTAGCATCTCGTTATGAGCTACTCATCTTACTCGCCCTCACTGGATCTCGCAAATGTGGTGATACGTTGTCCGTACTCCAAGTGCCATGCCCGAATAATTCAGCCGAAGGACACAGAGGTCCACACAATCTCTACGGGCATCACATATCTCAAAGTCACAGAGGACCAGGACTCGTCAGATAGCGACAAGTTTGTTAAAGTGAACGACGTGTGGGACTTTGACAACATTGGAGTCTCGAAGCAGTTTGACCCATCACATCCTTCCGAAAAGACATTAGAGCGCCTCGTCATTTGCTCAGAATGCGATAGAGGCCCACTTGGGTTTGCCTCATTCGAAGGCGACGAAAAGGACGTCAAGAATCTAAAGTACTACTTGCACTTGAAGAGTGTTGTATATGAGACGGTTTGAATTTGAGAGAAGCTTGAACCCTGGTTAAAATGGACGCTCATAAACTCTAAGACTGCTGCAAGGCCTCGCCCCGTGCTACATTCTCCTTGGGCACTACCACTTGAGGCCTCTTTTAACTTGATGATAATTTAGTGAATGGAACAGGTTTATAGATTAAATTCTGAAAGTCGTAAATAAATAGGAACTATACATCCCTTTGGTCAGCTTCAATCACCTCCTTGATCTCATCTTGGCCCATCTTCTTCAGGAGGTCTTCAGGGTTGAAAGTCTCCACCTCAGTGGTCTTGAACTTTCTGGCGGGTGTCTTCATCTTGAACAAAGCATCTAACTCCGCGTAGGTTCTACCCTTTGTCTCTGGGAACTCGAACCACGAGTAAATAAGCGAAACCACAGAAATGCCAGCCCATAGAAGGCCAGATTTGGCTCCCCAGTTCCAGGCGGTAGGGTTCAACATGTATGGCATGATAATCTGGCATGGGATACCTGCCAAGTTGTAGAAGTTTCTTGCAAGTGCAACTGTCTTCGTTCTCATACTGGCAGATGGAACCTCAGCAACAACACAATATGTGATTGGACCAATCGACGCATTATATACGAAGGCATAGATCAGAAGAAGTGATCCAATTGCCCACGAGACGCTGCTGTTGTTCTCTTGGAACCCAAGGGCACCCACGGTGATGAGAAGGCAAGTGTTGATAAAGAGTCCGCCAAAGAAGATCTCAAAACGACCAAGCTTTTGCGTGAGAACCCACGAGGCCAAGGTACCAACGAGGCCAATAACATATTGAATCAGAGAGAAGTTGAAGGACATGTCGGTGTCAAGTCCTGCTTGTATGTAAAAGTAAGTGGAGAAGTTCATCATTGAGGATCCAGTCACAACCTGAATGACCCAGACGATAGATGCGACACGAGTTCTTCTCCAATTCGTACCTTTGAAGCAGTCTGTATAGGATGTACTAGAAACAAGCACGCTCTCCTCCTTGATGGTCAACTGCATCTTGTTCAGCATTGCCTCGGCTAGAGGATCGACATCTGGCATGGAAGCAGATGGAGTCAACAATCTTTTGACTGCTCTCTTGGCCTCACTGACACGACCGACCTTCACCAGCCACCATGGAGACTCAGGAGCCCAGTAAATACCGAGGATGATAGGAACAGGCCAAACCCATTGCAGAGCGAAAGGAATTCTGTATGCCCAATCCGAGGAAATAGACATAGTACCTCTCAAAACACCTGAGGCAATGAGTTGACCAATGACCCAACAAGCGTTAACAAATGTTGTCATGTAGACTCTCAATACAACAGGACAAACCTCAGAGGCGTAAGAGACTGTAAGTGTTTGGAAGGCACCCCAGACAACACCACAAAGGAGTTGTCCGACAAGGAGCATCTCGACGTTCACGGCAAAGAAAACGATGAATATAAGGCCAATGGTGGCAGTCATGAAGGAGATCAGAGTCTTTCTGTACCCCCACTTCTCTGCAGTCAAACCGGCAATGTAGAGACCAATGATCTCACCGACATTGGTGGACATCGAAAGGGAAGTCTGCCACTTGGCTGGTACCTGGTACATGTCCTGCTCAGGATAGTACTCACCGTACTTTCGAGCAAAGACGTCAAGGGAGAACAAGCTGGCCAGAAGGGCAACACCATAACCCTCCATGATCAAAGCAGTGGAGAGCACAATAGACCAGCAGGCAGCCTTTGGGAAAGTTTTCAAGCCCTCTGCTAGGGACATGTTCTTCTCGTGGTTCTCGTTATGTTGTGCGTTGGTGGACATCTCCACGAACTTGGCAAGGTAGTCATTAAGAGTTGTTTGGTTGTCACTATCTGAGTTGGCCTTCTTGGTGAAGTCATCGAGCTTGATGACAGCACTAGGCTTCTGGACATCCTCAACAAACTCTGGCATGTTTAAGTGTTGTGCTGATGTAACAGTCTTTGTGTCCCACCAAGCAGAGATGCTACACCTTATTTATAGATAAGCCTTCACTCTACTCCAGATCGCCCCACCCCCTTTTGACGTTCGAGTTGAGAGACGAGGTCCGCCCAAATGTTGGACTAACGCAACTGCCCCACTGGGCGTGCATGAGGTTTCCCCAGAATTCACCGTGCGTTTTTCCGTTTTGTGATCATGACATAACGCAAGGCATTTTATTCTCGGTAGCTTAAACTCCAACTGTATTTGCGGCTAATGTGTACAGATCGGGAGGGCTAGGCATCTTGGTTAAGATTTAGGCAAACTTAGCTTCGGCTCAACTCTCTATGGCTCCCAGTACACTCGTGGGGAAAGACTTTAGGCCTAGGAGACGTGCGAGCCACCTGCAGTTGCTGGGGTGATTGACGCACTTCCTCTGGGGTTTCCCCGAGTCAAGATGCATAAGGACCGCACCTCGTGGCTCGGAATGTTTAGGGTCACAGGCTGGAGGCTGCGCGTGCCGTAGGCGAAAATACACGACGGCGTATTAGTGGATACGTTGTGTGACCGCGGTCATTAATTCTCGGGAGTCTCATTATCTGGGGCGAGTGCGGTGTCCCAAAAGGGTTTGAGACACTTTCATGCCCGCCAGACGAGAAGTGCACCACTAATCAGGGAACGAATTGATCACTTACAGCCGCGCCACCAGCGACTATACCCGTGGAGTCACCAGCGGAGCGTCTCCTCAGAGGACTAGGAGAGCTCTTGAGAGGCGGGTGTTGTCTGTGGCACTGGTGTAGTGTTGCCAAGGCACAGCTGGCAAAGCACACCCCGAATCCGGGGGGACGGCGAAAGTAGCCGAAGATCTCGTACGCAGGACCAAATGCCTAGAACTCAGCCAGATGCAGGCTCGTGTCTGTGGGATGTCAGGGTACTAATCTAAGCTCCGGGGCAACTGCTGTGGCCGCACCAGACAGTAACGCCGAGCATTAAATGTGCACGCCTCACCAAATGTGACACCCCGGAGTTTCTCCGGTTTGCCACGGTGGCCCAGTAGCATATGACTCGTTGCCCCGGAGCATCATCAGAGTCAGAGTCATGCTATTTTGCCGTGTCAAGAGGCGCAAAAGTGTCATCGTACAGCGTGTAGCCTCCTGCAAGCCCATTACTGGAGTCATCGCGAGAATTAAATGCTGTGGGGCAGCGCCTCGTGGTGTCCAGCGACAACTACTTAAGTGGATGTGGGGTTCACTCTTTGAGATGTCCCTATCAATAGACGAACAAACATGACGATTTCGCAGGAACCTTGGTGGAAGAACTCTGTAGTGTACCAGGTTTGGCCTGCCTCGTTCAAGGACTCCAACGGCGACGGTATCGGTGACTTGAACGGCATCACCTCGAAGCTTGACCACATCAAATCTCTCGGGGCTGATGTGATTTGGCTCTCCCCACACTATGCGTCGCCTCTCGACGATATGGGATACGATATCTCCGACTATGAGAAGGTGAACCCGCAGTTTGGTACCATGGAGGACATGGACAATCTCCTCTCCGAGATCAAGAAGCGTGGCATGAAGCTGATTGTGGATCTTGTGGTGAACCACACCTCCTCAGAGCACGAGTGGTTCAAGGAGTCCCAATCCTCCAGAGACAACCCAAAGAGAGACTGGTACATCTGGAAGGACAAGCCAAACAACTGGGCTTCGATGTTCTCTGGATCTGCCTGGGAGTGGGATGAGAAGACCCAGCAGTACTACCTCCATCTCTTTGCCAAGTCGCAGCCAGATCTGAACTGGGAGAATCCGGAGACCAGAGATGCCATCTACGATTCCGCACTCGAGTTCTGGCTCAAGAAGGGTGTTTCTGGCTTCCGTATCGACGTTGCCTCAATGTACTCGAAGGTCCCAGACTACGCTGATGCCAAGGTGGTCTACCCAGATGTCCCATTCCAGCCTGGCTGGGATAAATTCATCAACGGACCAAGAATCCACGAGTTCCACAAGGAAATGTACGCCAAGGTCACCTCCAAGTACGATGCTATGACTGTGGGTGAGGTTGGAGATGCCAGCAAGGAAGAGGCCCTCAAATATGTTTCCGCTAAGGAAAAGGAGATGAACATGATGTTTTTGTTTGATGCTGTCAACGTTGGAGTTGACCACAATGATCGCTACCAAAAGATCGAGTGGGGACTCACCGACTTCAAGGATGCCATCAAGAGTCAGTCCGACTTCATCTACGACGACAAGACTGGTGAGCTCAACGATGCCTGGTCTACTGTATTCATTGAGAACCATGACCAGCCTCGTGCTGTCACAAGATTCGGCAACACTTCGTCGAAGCTGTTCTGGGGTAGATCGTCCAAACTCATCAGTATGTTGCAAGTGACCTTGACCGGAACTTTGTTCCTCTACCAGGGCCAGGAGATTGGCATGACCAATGTCTCGCCAGAGTGGGATGTTAAGGAATACTTGGACATTCAAGCCATCAACTACTGGAAGGAGCTCGAGGAGAAGAACACTCCTGAAGATGTCAAGAAGGAGCGTCTTGCAGGTATCAACCTCTTTGGTAGAGACAACGCCAGAACACCAGTGCAGTGGACAGCTTCGGAGAACGCAGGCTTCGGTACGGGAAAGCCTTGGATGAGAGTGAACGACAACTATACCGAGATCAACGTTGAGTCCCAGGAGAAGGACCCTCAATCGGTGCTCAACTTCTACAGAGACGCAATCAAGCTCAGAAAGGCCTACTCTGAGGCCCTGGTGTTTGGAAAGTTCGAGATCGTCGACTACGAGAACCAGAAGGTGTTCGCCTACAACAAGACCAAGGGTGACCACAAGGTCTTTGTTGCCCTTAACTTCTCTGCCGACGAGGTTGAGTTTGAGATGCCGCAGGGCGAGATTGTGCTCACCAACATTGACAACGGACTCAAGAACAAGCTCCAGGCATACGAGGGCAGAGTCATTATCGTCAAATGAAGCTCATGATATATAACAAGATACGCTTTTAGCTTAGAGCTGTAGCCCTGAAAAAAAAAGTAGATTCCCGAAACTGTCACATGCACAGCAAGTGGCGTCTGCCCCAGAAATCGCGAGAACAAAAGGAAATCACTAAAGCATCACCGCCCCGTTTAGTGGGCATCCTACCATTTCCACCACAATGTCGTTTGAAAATCTATCCAAGAGAACCTCCCGCCGGTCCTCTACCGGTCCTTCACCTCGGCAATCGCCAGTGCTGATGGCAATCTCGCCCAACATGCGCCCACGCTCTAGGTCTAGAGGCCCCCACAGAAGCATCCCTACTACGCCCAAGAGCAGGCCCTCACTGGGCTCCAGAAAGGGCTCTTCCGTGTCCTTCATCACCATCAAGAACGACATCGACGAGCTTGTGCTTCCTCCAGCAGCGCAGAGCCACCAGCCCACCGAGGAGGATATCGAGATTCCTGCCATCAACGCTACCCTCGACCACACACTGCCGATAGAGTACTTTAAGCAGGACTTGCTCTCCATTCTGATACAGTTACACGTTTCCAAGTGGCACAGGCTGCCATTGCACGTGGCTCAGGATATCCAGATCAAGCGGATGTCTGGTGCTTTGACCAATGCCATTTACAAGGTGGATGCGCCCTCTGTCGTTGTTCTCAAAAATTTGGAGCTCCATCACCACCACTTTCCCACACTGCTTCTGCGAGTGTATGGGCCGAACGTTGACTCCATCATTGACAGGGACTACGAGCTCAAGATTCTTGTGAGACTGTCCAGACAGAACATTGGTCCACGTCTCTTTGGGTGCTTTACAAACGGACGCATCGAACAGTTTTTGGACAATGCAGTCACTTTGACAAGAGACGATATTAGAGATAAGAAGACAAGTGCCAGAATTGCCAGAAGAATGAGCGAGCTGCATTCTGGAATCAAGCTTAACAAGGCGGAGAAGGCAGGTGGACCTGCCACTTGGAACAACATCGCCAAGTGGCTCCCCACGGCCAAGAGATTCATCAAGAGCCAGGATGCGGAACCTTCTGAGAGTGAAGTGATGAACGGGGACTTTGAGTTCTTTGAGGAGGTTGTGGGTCGGTACAAAACATGGCTTTACAAGAGATACCCAAATGTCAGCGACATTCTCAAGTTTTGCCACAATGACACGCAGTACGGTAATCTGCTCTTCACATCCCCACACCGTGCCAAGCCGGTATCCAATGATGACAATCGTGACTCGTCAGCATCGTCTCTGAACACGAGCTTCTCTAATTTGTCACTTGAAAATCTCGCAGAGATCAAACCATCCGCACAGGAGAAGCGGCAAGACCAGAACCTCGTGGTTATTGATTTTGAGTATTCTGGACCTAACCCACCGGCATACGATATTGCCAACCACTTCCAGGAGTGGATGCACAACTACCACCACCCAACCTTGTCCTACGCAATCGACGAGACGTCATACCCGAGCTTGGAACAGCAGTTCAACTTGCTGTACTCATACATCCTTTTCAGCAAGCCAGAGCTTGACCTGGCCAAGATTGAGAACGAGGCAAGGGTGCTTTACAACGAGTGCACACTGTGGCGGCCAACTGTTTCTATCTTCTGGTGTCTTTGGGCCATCTTGCAAAACGGTGAAAAGTTCCAGCAGACTGAAGAGATCTTGGAGAATGGCCCAAACGGTGAGCAGTACAAGATCATTATCGACGAGGAGGGGACAACAGTCATTGATGAGGAACCTGAGGATGAGGAGCCATCGTCTGATGTGGACAACTTTGAGTACCTCATGTATGCGCGTGACAAAATTGCCGTCTTCTACGGTGACATGTTGCAGCTGGGCATAGTGAAGAAGGAAGAGCTAGCCGATGCCACTAAGGTAAAACTGTTACCCCTCAAGTTCTTCGAAGAGATCCAATAATCGCCTACGTTGTCGAATATCTATGTTATTTATTGGAAGAGTGAATCTTCTGCAGCAACAAAAATAAATAGGCGCATTGTTTGAATAAAAAGGAAAAGATAGTGTTAGATGCGATGAATAAAGATGGCGAAAGGTTTAGTAGAGCAACATCTTTCTTGGGTCCTCAATCAGCTCCTTGACCGTTTTCAGGAAGGTGACAGCCTCTCTGCCATCCACCATTCTGTGGTCATACGTCAGCGCAAGGTACATCATCGGTCTCGAGACAATCTGGCCATTCACCACAACGGCTCTCTCCTTGACACCATGCAGACCAAGCACAGCGGTCTGTGGGAGGTTGATGATAGGGGTACCGTATAGCGAGCCAAACACGCCACCGTTAGAGATGGTGAAAGTACCACCAGCCATATCCTCCAACGTCAGCTTACCATCACGGGCCTTCTTACCCAAGCTGGCAATCTCCTGCTCAATCTCAAGCACAGAGAGCGACTCGGCGTTACGCACCACTGGGGTGACAAGACCCTTAGGCGTAGCTACAGCCACGGAGATGTCAACGTAGTCTCTGTAGACGAGCTGGTCACCCTCAATGGCACCGTTGACAGCTGGGATGTCCTTCATAGCAAGGGTGGAGGCCTTGGAGAAGAGACCCATGAAGCCGAACTTGATGTCCTTCTTCTTGATGATCTCATCCTTGTAGAGCTTTCTCAGCTCCAGCAGCGAAGACATGTCCACCTCGTTGAAAGTGGTGAGGGAGGCAGCAGTGTTCTGCGACTCTTTGAGTCTCTCAGCGATTCTCATACGCATACGGTTCATCTTGACACGGTTCTCCGTTCTACCAGCTGGGGCAGCTGGCGCGCTAGGTGTTGGCTCTGGCTTAGCCTTTGGTGGCGCAGCCTTCTTCTCTGGAGCTGGGGCTGGAGTCTCAGCCTTAGGGGCCTCCTTGGGAGCCTCCTTGACCTCCTCCTTAGGAGCCTCCTTAGCCTCCTCCTTAGGGGCCTCCTTAGCACCACCAGCTGGAGCCTCGCCAGCCTCAATCTTGTAAAGGTCCTGGCCCACCTCGACGGTGTCCTCTGGAGCAGCAAGGAACTCCTTAATGGTACCTGCGAAAGGAGCATTCACCTCAACATCAATCTTGTCAGTCTCGATGGTTGCAACAACCTGGTCAGCCTCAACAAAGTCGCCCACGGCAACGTTGAACTCACGCAAGGTACCTTCGGTAAGCGATTCGGCCATGTCAGGGACCTGGACGGTAGTGGAGTTGAATCTAATGAAGGAGACACGGGACACTGGCATGGAGCTCTTGACGGAAGAGGCTCTCAGGACAGAGGAGCGGGGCACAGTAAGCGTGCTGGAGGCCTTCAAGCCCGAGGAGAAGGCTCTTCTCGCAACGGCGGCACGGGATACTCTCGACAACATAGTGTAGTGGAATTGCTGATGTGAAGAGCTTGTCAGCTAGCAGCAAGTGATTGATCCAGCAGATCTGGGGGCGAAAAAGAAATGGATGCCACTTGTAGAAGCTGAGTGAGCCAGCAAGAGCCGCGATCGGAGCCTTGCGGGACTTCCGGGGTAACCCCGGGGCTCGGGTGCACTCTTCCGGGGCTTGACAGGCCCGGAACTCCCGCCGCCACGGCGCCACTACGCCCGGAGAAGAGACCCCTGTGGTGCTGAGAGGCTCTATAATCTCACGATATAAACACCGCTCAATCACCCCCAAGGCCCACTCCCGGGCTCAGCTCGTTGGTGGTAGGCCCCGGTGCTTACGGCTCCGACGAAATCCCGGGCTGCTCATTGGCCCGTGCGTGCGCGTACCGCTCTCGCGAATGCGCTCGATGCCGCACTTTGGCCCCAGCACATCCCCACAGTGAGATGCCATGGTGGCCTTGGACTACAGCAGCGACAGCGACTCAGAAACACCGCTGAGCAAGAAGCCAAAGCTGCCTCCTGTTCCAGACTCCATCACTGAAAAGTTTCAGCGAGAGCCACTCTCGAAGACCGAGATGAAGCTGCGACATAGCCTCCTGGCCAATGTGCCCCGCGGAATGCTAAACTGCTTTACGTATGCAGAGTTCTTGCCCACGATACGCCAGTGTGAAATGCTGGATGAGCTGATCCAGAATGTGAACATGGCCTTTAAGTACGCCAAGGCTACGAGCCCCACAGAGTTAGTACCGCTCTTTCAAACACAGCTCGGAATAACTTCTCCCTTGCATGTGTCACTGAGTGATAACTTCTATCTTACAAGGGAGCAGAAGGCCGAGTTTAAGTCAAAGCTATCACAGGGGATGACACAGTTGCAATTTGATTCCACAAACACCACACTCACATTCGATAAAGTACAGGTGTTGCCGAACAACATGGCATCGTCGATCTTCACGACGCTGAGGCTCGATACCGCCTCCCGAGAAAGGGTCTCACCTCTCTTTGATCTTGTCCAGGATACTGCAAGCTCAGTGAGAGATGGTGATAAGGTGTTTGCCGGGCCCGAGCTCTTAAGCGCGGAGTACCTGCATGTCTCCTTTGGCGTATGTGAGGACCACTTTGACTTCAAGATGGACAACCTGGAGGAGCTCAATCAGCTGTGCGAGGATCTGGAAGTTGATCCCACTATTCAGTTTTCCTTCGATACTGTCAAGGTAGTGGAACAGGGTACTGGGAGGTTTGCGCTCAAACTGTACTAGCCACGTCACGTGAAAAGTCGATCGCTGGTTTTGGAGCCCGCGGGGTGACTTTCTCACTCACCACTCTACGCTATTGTCCGCATGTACCCATACAATGATTGTTGTTCTCTGTGGAGATGAGCTTCCGGTACTTTTGAGTGCCTCATCGCTATTGCAAAATCATCCCTTGTTGCGGGTGATATGTCTCGTCAAGCAGGGTGACAGCCACCAGGAGCCCTGGGTGGTGACTCCCCTACCTGTAACGAGGAAACACCATGCGCTCGATAGCGCTTCCCTTCACAGATCGAGGTCCTCATTCATGTTTCTCGACAGTGTGAAGCTCATCGGTAACAAAAACTTCCCAGACACAGTTCACATCAGCCCGTCTCCGGTCTACTCGAGTGCTGTCGTATACCACCCATCCGCTCTGCGCAAGTACCTCACACACCTGCTACGAGGGTGTATGATACGGAGAATCGGAGGCTCCAGGGGTATTGAGATCATCAAAAGGGACCTTGAACGTGCGGGAGAGCACTTTTTCATTATCGAAATGGTGCACGCCAAACCAGGCAGATACAACCTATCTAAGGTCCAGTGGGTTGGAATGCAACAAGATCTGGTGCTGCCTGGACGGGCCAAAGTGGAGCCTTTGGGGAAGGTTTCGGTGACACAGAAGCACATGACGGGGAGCCATGTCCTGCTCACGTCAAGCTCAGGGGCAGAGTTACAGAGTTCCTCTGTGATGGCTAGCTCAACTAACGAGGTAGTGACGGCCATTATCAGCCATGAGGCCATGACAGCGAGGCTGTAAGCATATTATATAAAGCATACATTCTAATGAGTTACGATCAATTGTTTGCATGTAGAGTACGCGACCAAAATTTAAATTGAAGCGATAGCACCATCAACCCCAACGTCCCAACTCATCTCAAAAAACTCATCTTCAATGTCACAATCGGCGTCTCCAGTGGTTCCACAAAAGCGACCGAACGAGGATGCTGGCGTTTTTGACTACCAGACCCGGTCAAAGACGTCTGGCGAGCAGGAGAGCTCCACATCAACACCAATACCACAACAGCGCAACAAGTTTGCCCCGATCATCACCTACAAGCCGGCCGACTTCGACAAGGAGAAGCGGTTCACGCCAATTGGAGACGCTCCCATCAACACGAGGCGAGGCGTACAAAATGCTCCGTGTGCACCATCTCAATTACATAAGGTGCTCAAGTTTACTTCGACGGATGCTCCACCATACCACGCTGCGCTGAGCATCTTTGACAGGAGCTTCGCCACGACACTCTCGGAGGACCTGTGTAGCTCCACAGCGAGCGACGGATGGGTGAGTGCCAGGGCCAACGTTGCAATTAGCGAGGGCACAGTCTTCTTTGAGTTTGTCGTTATGAAAAGCGATGCCGAGAGCCACGTAAGGCTAGGATTGACTCGTCGGGAGGCAAGTGTCCAGGCCCCTGTAGGGTTTGATGGCTATGGCTACGGGCTCAGGGACATCCACGGTAACACACTGCACTTATCGAGGCCTCAGGAGTTTCCCGGGCTGGAACCCGGCTTCAAAACGGGCGATGTGATTGGCTTCCTCGTCGAACTGCCGAAGCGAACGCCAGCTAAGGACATTGTGAGGGAGCAGATTGCGATCCGGATTCGTAACAAGCCCTACTTTGAGAAATTGGACTACGTGCCCTCCAAGGAGATGGGACATCTGCTTAATCCTGTGATTGTCTTTGGAGAGAAGGCGATTCCAGACACCAACCGGTGGAAGCCAGCCACGATCCCAGGCTCAAAAGTGACGATATACAAGAACGGCGAGAAGTGTGGTGTTGCCTTTGAGGATCTCTACGACTTTCTACCGCCACACTCGGAGTTTGACGCCTCGTACAAGGACTCATTTGGCCTGAACAACGGGACACTGGGCTACTACCCGACAGTATCAGCCTTCAGGGGCGGCGTGGCCTCGCTGAACGCGGGACCGGACTTCAAGTTCAGACCCTCAGACCTGCCTGAAGATGTCCAGACCCTCCAGGAGGTGTACGAGTCCAAGGTTGCTGACGATATCGTGTGGGACATAATTGACGAGATGGAGGCTGAGGCCATTGACGATCCCACATTTGGGGCCTTTACATAGCAATTGAGTCTTGAACGTTCATTAACTACTGGGATGCCTTTAGCCCGACATAGTGCTGGTCGTGGGCTGACCAGTCAACACCACAGTCCACTCCAGGACACGTTGTGCCTCTGGCAGTGGCGTAATTGCTACGGCACTTTGTGTGGAATCTGACAACGCACGAATCGTTTGGACACCGTAAGCCTCTAGTGACGATATCTTCACACCCAGCGCAAATGTCCACGAGGCCGTTCGGGTTCTGTGCAGTCTTTGCCCCGTACTTGTCCAGCAGTGTCTTTCGTAGCTCCGCCAGCGACTTGGACGACAGACAGTAGTTGCCCTTATGGTAGTCGAACCAGCCCTCGCTCACCAGCTCATGGAGAAGCATCTCGGCCTGCGACGCCGTTTTGTTGGCGAGGTCTGCACACAGCCTGATGGCCTCCTTGGCTCCGACGGCAAACGTTTCCTGGCCGTCGTCGTTGACGAAGATCCTCTCCACCATCTTCTTGATCACCTCAATCTCCAACGTGGAGTGCCTCGTGAAGGCCCTCGACGCGTAGTCGGTCATGGTGTTTGTGTAGATGTAGTAGGTCTCAAGCGTGTCCTGGTTTCTCTGCTTCACGATCTCGAAGCCGAGCTGGCGCAGATGGGAGTTGATCTCCTCTACGCACTCGTCAGCATCACGAGCCCGCACCTGCTCCAGCTGGGACTGTGAGTATGGCGCCTCATCAAACTCGCCCTTGAGCTTCATGTGGACCGTCACCAGCATCTCCTCGCTGACAGGGCTGGTCCCCATCACGAACTGGAGCAGCGCCCTCTCCACGTCGGAGTACACTTTGGACATAAGTACTGATGTCCCAGGCGCGCGCCAAAAAATGGCGTACGCCAAAATATCGAACGCGTAATTCGCGCCACACTACCCCAGGCTAGTGGAATGTTTTATTATACCAATTCTTCGTCAATTATGTAGGTCATGAGGTGAGGGAGCTTTACCAGTGAAGGTGCTGTCGAGTCCGCACCCTTCGAGGGCAACGTGACAGCGCTCCGATGTCGTTTGGGCGTGCCAGCTTATTCCAAAAGCATAGGGCACGCCGTCAATTATTTGGAAATGCAGCACAAAACAAAAACTTTTTAGTACATGTACTTGAAGGCCGGGTGCTTGTCACCCTGGAGAGTCATCTCACGCTCTGTCTGGCTGAAGAACTTGTCCTTATAGCTGGCGGAGGCCTTGTTGCTGTTCTTCTTGACGAGCCAGGCCCACAGACCAAGGAAGCACACCACGGCGAGAGCGGCAAAGGCAATCGACACGCCGAGACCCTTCTTGTAAACTGGGGCGTCGGCCTGGAGGAAGATGAAGGTGGCGATGATACCACCAATGTTACCGAACCCGACCTGGAAGGCGGTACCGAGCGACTTTCTGAGATGGCCACCAAAGTTGAGCGACGTCAGGCACACGAGCTGTGGCATCGCAGTGTAGAGGCCAGCAGCAGTCAAGAAGCATCCGGCGTAACGGCCCTGAGGGTTGTCAGTGAGTCCCAGGACGAGCGAGAGGCCCACGATGGCGAGACACGTACAGAAGAGGGCGTAAGGGATCCGGATCTTTGTGCGGTCGGAGACGAAGGCCACAACGTTGGAGAGGCCAAAGGCCAGGAGCCATGGGTAGACGGAGTGCTGGTTGGCGGACTGCGCGGTGTAGCCCATCTGGTTGATGATGGTTGGCGCAAAGTAGGCGTAGCCGTACGATGGGATGATGAGGCAGAAGTAGGCAAAGGCGGTGATGATGAAGAGAGGGTCGTGGAAGAAGCTGTGGGCAAGGTCTCTCCAGCCATACTTCTCCTCGAACCCGGACGACACGCTGCTGCTGAGCTCGAGCTTCTTCTTGAGGAAGTCTCTCTCGTTGTCGTTGAGGAAGCGTGCGCTCTCTGGGAAGTCTGGGATGGCGAAGAAGAGGAAGAAGGCGAGCCCCATGGTGAAGGCGCCCTGGATGATGAAGATCCACTGCCACGAGTGGTAGCCGTGGACGCCGTCGAGATCGTGGATTCTGTAAGCCATGGCACCGCCAGAGGCACCGGCAAGACAGGTGCACGAGAAGAAGGCGGAGAAGCGGCGCTGAGACTCAAACTTGGTGTAGTAGGTGGAGAGCACGTAGAAGATGCCGGGGAAGGTGGCGGCCTCCATCATACCGAGGAAGAATCTACAGGCAACGAGGCCCGAGAAGTTGGTGACGAAGCCCATGCCCAGGGTGATGGCTCCAAAGCACAGGATGCACGCGGAGAGCCAGATGTGAGGAGGCACCTTCTTCATCACGTAGTTGGACACCACCTCGAAGAAGATGTACGGCACAAAGAACACCGTCAGCGCAGTGTTGAACTGGTTGCCGTGGAGGTTGAGGTCCTCCGCCAGGCCGTACACTCTGGCGTTGGAGATGTTGATTCTGTCAAGGAAGGCCAGGAAGTAGAGCACCACGAACGGAGGCACCACACACAGGTCAATCTTCCACATGAGCCGCTTCTCGCTGATGCCGTGGTCTGTGGCTAGCGCCTCCGTCTTCTGCTTGATCTCCTCCTCGCTTGGGAAGGAGTCCTGGCGGTCGTTGGTGTACTTCTCAGCGTCTGCATTGGACGAGGCCTCCTCGAGGGACCGCTGGGAGTTGTCTGTCTTGTCTGACATTGTTTGGTTGGTTTGTGAAAAATTCCAAACCACGCCTTATAAATCCGCCTGCCATCTCCGTCGAGTCATACATTCACTCCACCTCGAGCATCCCTGTGCATATGCACCAAAAGCAAGCATCGGTGGGAAATTTAAGGGCTTGGGCGCTGAGGGGATCTCTACAGTTTGCCCGATGTGGAGTTATGGGTCATACACTACTGGCCTTGGGGATGCCTTCACTACGCCACAAAGCACCCGCTGTGCTACCGAGACGTGCCAGGGGTCCCAAGCCCTAGGCATGCGGTGCGGACTTCCATGGCATGACACCTTTTTTTTTTCTGGGCAGGAGCTTGTAGGGCTTTATGCCCGTAATGCCGGCCGCCGTCTCGGGATGGCGGGGACTGCTTTTTCTTTTTGCGCCGGAGCCGGCCGGCCGCTGATTGGCTGTTGGCCGCTACCGGAGGGGGCCCTAGTGGGGGCCTGATGGGCCCCGTACTACTCGGTGTGTGTGTCCAATGACTCCGGGGCTCATCGCCGGCTGATTCAGGGGCTCAGCTGTACTTATCTATTCTGATCGGGGGCTCCGAGACGGCTGTCTCCTCGGGGCCCGTCCTATTGTCCTCTCGGTGAAAATTTGTATGAGGCTCGGCTATTGCCGCAGCTCCGCCGGCTAAATAAGGACACCCGGACACAGGGTTGCCGGGCCACGACACCCGTGCACCACACATTACGTGGTAGGGGCACACACAGACACCACGGTATGGACACGGCCTACGCGTCAAGCCACGACGCGGTGGTGAGCTGTCATGTCCAAATACGGCGACCTGGAGGGTGTAGTAAGTGCTTTCATGGCCTCGGTGCTAACGGCAGGACTACGAGTCACAGGAAGTTTATGAGACCTCAGACGTCGAGGAGAGCTGGGAGCTTGAGGAGGCACCTCGCGAGAGGAGGGACTCCATCGCAGAGGAGACTATCGACGCTGAGAAGAGCAGGCAAGCCTTTGAGAACCAAGCCGTAAGGCTCAATCTTGTTACAGACTTCTCCGATAGAGTGGATAGGGTGGCGGGGTACGAAACAGAGGCGAAGGAGTCGACACATAACAAACTGAACAGGCTCAGGTCAGAGCTTCGAGACCTGGAAGAGGAGGTGAAGGCTGAGGGTACTAATGAGGAGGAGAGGGAGCTTAGCAGTCTCAAGGAAGCTCTGCGCCAGATCAACCTCAGAACAAGGCAGAGAAAGCTGGTCCCGACACAGGATCTCGTCGGTGATGAGGTTAACGCTACAGAGGAAAAGCCGCTAGACAAGCCGCCATTCGATCCAGAGCAGATCGTAGCCCTGGATAAAAGACTCAACCAATTGGAAAAGCTCCTTGGCTCTGATTTTACTCCAGAGGCCTCAATACAGTCGACCATTAATGACCTTTTCCGCAAGTTCAAGCTCTTGTCTAACGATAGCGGGCAGCTTGAAAAGATCAGCGACGCCATCGATAATGTCAATGCCAAGTTTGAGAAGTCCCTGGCGATGAGAAGAGCTGAGAATTTGGAGGCAGACATCCCCGAGGAGTCTCAGCTCCATGAGGTGTATATGGCGTTACAAAGAACCAAAGACGTACAGCAGGATCTTCCCTTCCTTATTAAGAGGCTCGAAACACTTTCAGACATCCACATGCGAATTGCATCCTCCGTCGCTGCTGTTGACGGCATGGACGAACGGATCAACAATCTCAATTTGGACCTCAAGGGGTGGGAGTCATCGCTCGACAAGCTGGAGAAGCAGCTGAGCGAGCTGAACGGAAAGTTTGAGCATAGCAACGCTACAAAGTAAATGACTGAATGCATGAATCACGTATCTATATCGTCTTCGTCGTCGATCTCGTCGTCAGACTGGAGATCCAAGTTGTAGTACTCCCAAGGCTTAGTATCCTCGTCTCCGCCAGTGATGGTTCTGATAATCTTGAGCCTTGTCTCTTCGGGCTCGTCCATAAAGTTGACTTTGTTTCTCTGGAATTCGGCAATGTCAGGACGGTGGCCAACTGAGATGCCAACCTTCAGCAGAGTCTCAACACAGTCCTCAGAGTTTTGTATCAGGTCTGTGTCAAACATCATCGTGCCCTGCTGGAATAGAACAATCACTGTAGATCCACCGAACTTGAAGTAACCGAGCTCATCCGTTCTCTCCACAGCGGTACCTTCCTTGGCTGTCATTACTGTGGAGCCCACCATCATCGCACCCACTGCCACAAACATCACTGTTCCAAACTCCTGAGTCTCAATGGATGTCACCACTCTCACATTCTCACCAAACACATCAAGGTCGGAACGCACAGCCATAGGGTTCACCGTATAGTACTCTCCCTCAATCTTGTGAGACCGGCCAACGATTCCCGCTACAGGCGAGTGGAATCTGTGGTAGTCCTGAGGGGCCAGACGGAAAATTCCCACAGAGCAGTTTTCGAATTGCGGCGTGTACATTTCCCCAAGCAGTTTCTTAACGGTGAAGGAGCGGCCCTTGATCCAGAACTGCTGGGCCTCAGTAATGGAGTTGAACACCGTACAACGAGAATCTGCCGGAGAGGTGATGATACGGGGATCCTGAGACTCTGGAGGACGGAGTCCTGGCTTCAGCTTTCTGTAAAAGAACTCGTTGAAAGTGGTCCAGTTGGACGGGTCTTCGCACTCTGAGAGATCAAGCTTGTAGAACTTGATAAAGGCCTCGATGTCCTTGGTGGATGCGCTAACATCAAACTTGGCGCCCTGCTTAACACTCATGTTCTTCAGCACGTTCTTTATACGGCGAGAGTCGGCGCCCTTGCCCTTATAGAGTAGTCTGATCCCGAGCCGTATGTACAGGGCCATCTTCTCCTCCATGATGAAGCCCGTCTCACGGTCCTGGACGAGGATGTTGGCATTGTTCTTCCCCAAGGCGTACTTGCCGTACACAACCTTTATCAAAACTTTCGAGTACCATCTTTTGGAGGCCTGTGAGGAGGTGGTGAATGACTTGAGCTTGTCGCTCTTGGATGCACAGATGGCGGCGTGTGTGACGATATCGGAGAACTTCTTCTTATTGCAAATCGGGCATCTCCGAAGCTCAATCTTCTTGTTGGCCAGCACTTTCAGCACCTCCTGCGATGACAGCGTATCCTCGAAAGACTTGCCGTTTTGCTGGTAGAAGGTGGTGAAGTCCTCGTCGATCTGGACTTCGTCCAGGAAATTTTCCAGTTGGATGAGATCAAACTGCGGGCCGTACTTCATCATCATCACGTCCCACAGCTCACTCTGGAGCACCTGCAGACTCTTGAACTGTACTTTGAAGCGCAAATGCGGGTTGTGGGTCTCCTCCAACTCCGGCTTGTGCAATTTGAGCTTGAGATTGTGCGAACGTTCGCCCTGGGAGTTGATCACGGTGCTGATTGGGATCGAGCCCTCCGCCACCTTGTCGTGGAACGATATGCGGTCCTTGTCCAAGATGGAGAAGGTGAGGTTGAACTTGTGCTCTGGTGACACAGTTTCAAATGCGAGTTTCTGGTTAAAGACCGGATTGAGGGTATGCTTGCGCCACGAGGTCCTAAAGGTCTTTTTGCCAAAGGATATCACCACAAAGGGGTCCATGTCAAAGCCTCGTTGCAGCATCCCCTTGTAAGGAGGCAGGTCCGAGGCCGACTCAATCTCGAGAAACACCACTCCCGTGATCCTCGTCGACTCTCTCCGCACAAGCGGGATGTGCGACTCTGGCAGCGACGAAGCTGAGGACGGCAGCGATGAAAGCAGCATGTTGTCAGTCTGGGAGTCTGAGTACGACAGGTCCGAGGTCGACTCGTAGGCGTGCTGGGGACGGGGAGGCTGTAGCAGGGCCATTGAGGCGTCTCTGGAGTCAATCATCAGAGACGAGACCGATTTCCGCAGCTGGTCCTCGCTCTCGTCAGCATTCTCCATTAGCAGCGACTCCACGTCAGTGAGGGACTCGGCGTCCGAGTAGAAGTCCTGGTCGTTGATGACGATGCTCTTCTTCCGCAGCAGCGACTCCTTCCAGATCCGGTACTGCTCGTCGACGTTGCTCTTGCACATGATTTCGAGCGAGAGCTGGATAGACCCCGTGACAAACTTGTTCTCGTTGCTGGAGGACCTGAGCCTGTACCACTGCGGAGCCAGCCGGAAGGAGCGCTTCCCGCTGAGGGCGTTGATGTTGGCATCGACGAGCTCGGTGAGGGAGAGCCGGAGTTCCCCGAGGTAGTTTGTGTACTTCTTGTGCTTGTCAAAGACCGCAATGTGGAGAACGTCGCTCGAGTCGTACGCTGTGAGGGGGAACCTCATCGGGCTGTTCCAGGCCGGGCTGGCAGTGCGTCTCTGCTTGCGGGTACGCTTGGACTGGCCGTTGAGGGCGACGCCCGCCACCATGATGGTGGAGTTCACCTCTGAGAAGACGAGGTCCTTGGCCTGGAGGATGTCGACGCGGAGGTCGAGCCGCCTCCGGGGGTTGACTTTGCGGCGGATCAGCCTCATGGAGCTTAGCGGGCTTAGCGGGGCCTGGGGGAGCTTAGCGGGCCTTGTGTAGCGCTTTTTTAGCGCTTGCTTAGCGGGCCTTGTGAAGCTTAGCTGGGGGTCTAGTCCCGTAGAGCGCAGTCGCGAGACCCGGGGGCCACTTCCGGCTCATCTGGCGAGACTCACCAGACCACACCGCACCGATGATTGACCAGGTGCTGATATTCACCGCTGGCGGCGAGGTGCTCTTCAAGTATGCGCCGCGGAAGGTGCCCGACGGCGTGGTGAACGGCCTCGTGGACTCGGTGCTGATTGGCGGCCTTGCCAGCGGCGACGACTCCTTCACTACACAGGCGCACACCGTCAAGTACAAGAGGACCCACAACCCACAGCTCACCGTGTGCTGTGTCTACGCCAGTGTGACGCCGCTCAAGTACGCTGGCGAGCTCGTCGAGGTGGCGGCCGGGCTGTTCACGGCGCTGTGTGGCGAGAAGGTGGTGGAGAACCTCCACAGAGAGGCGCCCGTGCTGGCGGGACTCGAGGAGGAGAGTGCGCGGTTCGCGGAGCTGCTCCAGGCCAAGCTCCACCAGCTCGAGTCTGGCGAGACCGGGACGAGTCCCGAGACTAGACCCGCCGCTGGCGAGACCCGCGGCGCTAAGCGGCCCAAGAAGAAGCTCCGCAAGTGGGGCCCCGACGGCGTCCAGTACGAGGAGGAGGACGGCGTCGCGCTGGACTTCTCTGGCGAGCCCGAGGCCGACTCTGAGGCCACTGGCCCGGCCCGCCCAGTGGAGATTGACGGCTCGCAGTTTGGCCGAGACGACGCGGGCAGGGTCCTCGTAGGCGACCTCGGCGAGATTGAGCAATTGCTCCAGTCCAGGCAGGAGACGGCTCCGGAGCCGTTTGGCTTCCTCAAGAAGTTCACGGGCGGCAAGACCATCACCAACGACGACATCAAGGCCACCGCTGCTGAGTTGCAGAGCCACCTCGTACGCAAAAACGTGGCGCCAGAGGTTGCGAGCCACCTCGTCTCCAACGTGGAGAAGGCGCTCGTCGGGTCCAAGACCAAGAGCTGGACCTCGGTGCAGGCGACGGCGAAGGCGGCGCTGGCCAAGGACCTCACCAAGATCCTCACGCCGGGCACCTCCGTCAACCTGCTGGAGGACATCCGCAAGCAGCCCAAGCCGTACGTCATCTCCGTGGTGGGCGTCAACGGCGTCGGCAAGTCCACCAACCTCTCCAAGCTGGCCTTCTGGCTGCTCCAGAACGATTTGCGGGTGCTGATAGCGGCCTGTGACACCTTCCGGTCTGGAGCCGTGGAGCAGCTCCGGGTCCACGTCAACAACCTCAAGAGTGCCAGCGCTGGTAGCGTGGAGCTGTTTGAAGGAGGCTATGGCGGCGCCGACCTCGTGGCCAAGATTGCCAGGCAGGCGATTGACCATGCCACAAAGCACGGCTTCGACGTTGTGCTGATGGACACTGCCGGCCGCCGCCACAACGATGCCAGGCTGATGGCTCCACTGGCGTCCTTCGCCAAGGCCGCCAACCCGAACAAGATCATCATGGTGGGCGAGGCCCTCGTGGGCACAGACTCGGTCCAGCAGGCCCGCAATTTCAACAAGGCGTTTGGCGCGGGCAGACCCCTCGACTTCTTCATCATCTCCAAGTGCGACACCGTGGGCGACCTCATCGGCACTATGGTCAACATGGTGTACGCCACGGGCATCCCGATCCTCTTTGTGGGTGTGGGCCAGACCTACACCGACCTTCGCACGCTGAGCGTGGAGTGGGCCGTCAACACGCTCATGTCCTAGCATCTAATCTAATCTATCTTTCGCTCTGTACCGGCTTAGAGACTGCCCAATAGATTCACCTATACACCAAACTGTTCCTGTACCAGAGCCACAAAGTTCATCATCCGGTTCAGCGCAGCGTTGCGCTCCCACGAGTGCCGTTCCTCCCACAGCGTCTCCATGAGCTTGGCGTTCACCTGCTCGAGGTGGTCTACAGAGAGGCCCTGGGTCTCGTCCACGAGATACTGTGCCACAATCTGCGCCTTGGCTGTGTCGAGCACAAAGGGAGGGTCTGGCTCGGACTCGGGCTCGGACTCGGACTCGGGCGCGGGCACTGACTCGGGCGCTGACTCGGGCTTTTGCGTCACAGCAGCTTCAGCGAGAGACTCGCCGTCTCCAGTCCCAGTCTCAGCGACAACCAGGGACTCGCTGTTTCCAGTCTCAGCGACAACCAGAGACTCGCTGTTTCCAGTCTCAGCCTCAGCCTCAGCCTCAGCCTTGACGATAGTTCCAGTCTCAACGCCAGCCTCGCCCTCAAGCAAGGCATTCGTCTCAGTGAGAGCCTCGAGCGGCACAGCGCCATTCTCCAGAGCGTCTACCGCCTCGGCACGCTTCTCCTCCCTCCGCTTCAACTCCTTACACTGCTCCAGAAACTCTGGTGTGGAAACCTCCTCGATGCCAAACTCGGCATTCGTCAGCATCTCAGACGCCTTCATGAGCTTGTCGCGGTCTCCAGAGGTGACAGCGTCCTGGTAGATCATCTTGATGTCCTTGAGGAACTGCTTCGGCTCACAGTAGAACCCATTCCACAGTCTCTCCTCGATAATGTCCAAATCCATGTTGAAGTAGCGCTTGTTTTCGAGTGTGTCGAGAATCATCTCCCCATCCTTAATGTACCGCTGTGGTAACGTACCCGCCGTCTCCTCAAACAGGTGTACGAGGAAGTAGTCCTCGATGGGTGGCTTCTTGAACCGCTTGTAACGGCCCTTGAGCAAATCCATCAGAGTGGCGAGTTTCACCTTGATTGTGTTCTTGAGCCTCATGTCAGCTTTTTCAAACGCCTTCAAGTCCTCTGGTCTCTCCAATGGCTTAGGAGCCTCCACTTTTTGCAGAATTTCGAGCCTTCTCTTTTTGCGGTTGTCCAAAAACTCGGACGGCTTCATCTGGAGTGTCTGCCATAGCGGGTTGAAGAACTCCCTTCTCTGCTCCTCCGTGGGCAGTGTGAGCTCCACGTGGTTTGCATCGTAGATTCCGAAGAGAGACTTGAGCCCAGGGTCCAATTCACCGAGAGGCGTATCGGCAATGCCCAAGAGCAGAATTCTCTCGTTGGAGGAGACCGACCGCAAGAGCCCAGCAAGCACGGACTTGGCAGACTCGGGCACCGTGTCGTACCAAATGTCCACGTTCGGTACAAAGATGATGGATGGCTTATGGCGGCGTGCCTCGACAAAGCTCTGGATGATGGCATTTTCCGCGGTTCTCGTCGAGTCGCCAAAGAGCTGTCCCAAGTCGAGCGACTGTACGTTGAAACCTTCGAGATGGTTCAGCACAGCTGCACCGAGGTACTGCTGTCCATTGCCCGCACCTCCGGCAATCAAAAGCCTTGGACGGTGTACTCTGGAGGACTCGAGCCGTTTCAGCACCTCGTGCTTTGCAAACCCGCCATCGGCATCCTTCTCTGTCGGGTCAACGTACTGCGCCTCCTCAAGAGACGACAGTTGCTTGACACGCGGCACGAGCTTGTCGAGCTTGGCGGTGATGCCCTTCAAGGGCTCCTCCAGCAGCGCCGCCACGTTCTCGGGCAACGGCGCCGACCCGGAGGATGTGGACCGAGCCGACGACGGCACAATCTTGTCGAGGGCCTTCATAAAGTCCCTTGCCGCCACATGGATCGTATTCGGGTCGATTCGCAGCTTCTCCTTCGACCTGTAGATCTGCGGGTACCGTCTCTGGATGCTGTTGAGGGCCGCCTCCGTACACAGCGCCCGCAAGTCGGCACCGCCGTAGCCCTTTGTGAGGTGTGCCACCTTGCCCAGAAACTCCCTGGAGAGCGGCGGGTCCCATTTCTTGGTGTGGATTTGCAGAATCTGCTCCCTCGCCGCCATGTCCGGCAATGGGAAGTAGAACTCCCTGTCGAAACGGCCGGGCCGCCGCAGCGCCGGGTCCACAGCGTCGGGCCGGTTCGTGGCGCCAATCACAATCACCTGGCCCCTGTTGTCCATGCCGTCCATCAGCGCCAGCATCGTCGACACGATACTGGCGTGGATCTGCTCCTGCTTGGACGACCGCACTGGGGCAAGGCCGTCAATCTCGTCAAAGAAGATGATCGAGGGCTGCTGCTTCTTGGCCTCTTCAAACAGCAGCCGCAGCTGCCGCTCCGCCTCGCCGACCCACTTGCTGAGACAGTCTGCGCCCTTCCTCATGAAGAAGGTGATCTTGGTTCCCTCCGAGGCGTACGACGCCGCCAATGCCCGGGCCATGAGCGTCTTTCCGGTGCCCGGGGGCCCGTGGAAGAGCACTCCTCTCGGCGGCGTGATGCCAAACTTCTGGTACACCTCCGGGTAGAGCAGCGGCAGCGCCACCATCTCCTTGAGCTGGTCGATGTAGTTGTCGAGGCCGCCCACCGCCGAGAAGTCGATCTTCATGTCGACGCCGAGAGGGTCCGAGTCCGCATTCAGCTTCTTCTTGCTGGTGGAGGTGCGCTTGCCCGAGACGGGCACAATCTCCTCGTCGGACGAGTCCGAGTCGGCGCCGCCAGCCAGCACGTTCCCGGGCTGGGCGAGCCCGGCGGTGCTCCTGCCAAAGATCGACTTCACCTCGGACCCGCCAAACGGCCCGCCAGTGGCAAAGAGCAGCCGCCTCGAGACTCCCCGGCCCCGGCGCGGCGTTGATGGCGGCTGGCCCGGGGCCTCGGTGAAGTTGTCGGGCAGCGGCGGCGGAATCACGTAGTTGACGGCGCTGTTGCGCTGGCGCTTGGGCCGCTCCCTCACGCTCCCGGACTTTTCGTCCGAGTCCTGGAGCTCCTGGAGCTCCTGCTCCAGCGTCTCCTCCGGGGCCGACACTATCTCCGCCTCGTCCGACTCGTCCGAGTCCCTGATTGCCCGGGGCTTGCGGCCACGTGACCGGCCCCCGGGCTTGCCCGCGCGCCTCCTCTTGCGCCGGCCGCTGTACTCGACATCGTCGTCGTCTTCATCCTTCACTACAAAGTTGCGCTCCTCGCGCCGGCGCTCTGTGCGCTCGTACTCCGACTCGAACCCATCGGAGTCTGAAGGCAGGGGCTCCTCCTCGTCGGTCTCTGCCTCGTGGAAGCTCTCGTCCTCCTCCTCGGGCTTCGCACGCTTGGGCCGGTGCCGCTTGACCGGGGCCTCGTCCGAGTCCGCCAGTAAGCCGGGCTCCTCGTCCGAGCTCAGCCCCTCGATGCCGTCCTCGATCGCCGCGTAGTTGACGGCGCGGGCCCTCTTGCGGGAGGGATGCACAGTCACGGGCGAGTGTGTCCGCGGCATCGCCAGTGTCTTGCGGTGTGGGTTAGCTCGTGCAAAAGGCTCGCCAGCAATAGCGTCGTGCTCAATGGCTCAGTGCTCTCTCTAGCCGCCAGAATCGCCGCACGGTTGGCCTGCTGTGGTGCGCTGTCGCCCTTCCTCTTTGGCTTGTGGTTGGGCTCGCGCGCGACGGTCGCCACCTCGACTGCCTAATCGGGAAGGGCCGCACACCCGCACACCACACCCGCACACCACTACGGCACATACACATCAACATCGTTACAATCCTAAGCCCGCCACGAGCTCCGCCGCCGCAAGCACCGCGGCGTCCGCGCCGAACTGGCCCACCACCTGGATCCCGACGGGCTCGGAGCCACTCCAGGGCACTGAGATGGCTGGCAGACCCGCTAGCGACGCCGGCACAGTCAGCACGTCGTTGAGGTACGCCTGTGCTGGCGATTGAAGCCGCAAGTGCTCGAGCGTCGGCGGCGGCGTGAGTGCTGTGGGCGTGATGAGGACGTCGACGCCGTCAGCAGCCGGCTCTGTGCCGGACTTGGGGTTGGCGAACCGGAACACCTCGTCAAACTGCGAGCAGAGCTCCCGCCTCAGCGTCTGGGCCTTGAGGAAGTGGTTCTGGTACGAGTCCGCATTCAGGTTGTAGTTGCCCAGCATGATTCGGCTCTGGACCTCGCGGCCAAAGCCTCTGGTGCGGGTCTCAGCATAGTGGCCCGTGTCGGAGCTGGCCCTGAAGCCGTACCGCACACCATCGTACCGCGCCAGGTTGGAGGCCGCCTCTGCTGGCGCCAGCGTGTAGTAGACGGGGAGGGCGTGCTTGATTGCTGGAATCGACACGGGCACAATGGCGTGGTGCTTTGCCAGGGCCTCCAGCACCTGGGCCCAGCCCTCAGCGACTGGCGCAGAGATTCCCTCCAGCACCAGCTCCAGTGGGATCCCGATCCGCAATTGCGACGGGAGCACCGGGTCCCTGGGTCTCAGGTCCTCACTCAGCGAGGTCGGGTCCCGGTCGTCGTACCGGTCCAGCAGCTCAAACGTGGTGCGGATGAGCCCGAGGTCCTTGGAAAGCAGCCCCACGGTGTCGAGGCTCTGGGCATAGGCCACGACGCCCCACCGCGAGAGCCGCCCGTACGACGGCTTGAAGCCGTAGACGCCGGTATAGGCCGCCGGGAGTCTCACTGAGCCGCCGGTGTCCGTGCCGAGGGCCAGGTCCACTAAATCGGCAGCGACAGCGGCCGCAGAGCCGCCAGACGACCCGCCACAGGTGCGGTCGTCCTCGTACAAAGGGTTCAGCGTGGGCCCAAAGTGCGAGTGCACGGTGGCGGAGCCCATGCCGAACTCGTCCATGTTGGTCTTGCCGACGACCCGGGCACCGCTGGCCTTCAGCAGCGCCACCACCGTCGCGTCAAAGGGGGAGCGGTACTCGCTGAGCATCCGCGAGGAGCACGTCGTCGTGTCCCCCGTCGTGGCAAAGTTGTCCTTCACCGCGAGAAGCGGCCCCGGGCCGTCCGGCACACTCGCTCTCACAGAGGTGAAGATGTTCCACCGGCGTGCGTCCGCCAATTGGCGAGCCAGCTTGGAGGCCATCGTCGCCGTTGTGTCCCGGGTCCAAAACTTTTCAATCATCACCAATTCGCGGAAACGCGCAAACGCGTACCACAACGATGCCCTCCATCAGCATGGCTCCCACGACGCTCGCAGAGTACACCGAGACGGCCAGCGAGCCGGCGGTGGCTCGTGACACCGTCACGGCGCACTCGGACCACAAGGCCCACGACGCGTTTGCGCTTCCGCAGCGCTCCCGCACCTACGAGAAGCAGTTTGCCTCAATCTACTACAAGAGGCTCAGCGCGCTGCGTGCCCGGGTGGCGCACGCTGCCCAGAGGAAGTGGGGGGGAGAGGCCGTCAACGGCAAGAAGGTGGTGAAGAAGGACAAGGTGCTGGACATCCGGCCGGACGAGCCCGCGTGGATCGTCGGCACCATCTACATGGAGATGAAGTACAAGCCCAACATCCTGGAGGAGGTGTCGAAGGGCGAGGACCTCGATGTCACGGGCGTCGCGAGCTACGTCGACGCAGACCTCGACGAGACGATGCTGGAGGACGAGAGCGGCCGCATCCTGCTGGAGGGAGACGTTGTGAAGAACACTGTGCTCGTCACGGGCTGTGTAGTGGGGCTGCTAGGGATGGAGACCACGCCGGGCACTTTCAAGGTGGTGGACATCGTGTACCCTCTGATGGGGGCCCAGAAGCCCTCGAGAGACTCCTCCAAGAAGATCGCCATCGTGTCTGGCCTCGGCTTTAACGGCGTCTGGGACGCAAAGCACGACCTCTTGCAAGACCTGCTGACTGGCGAGCTGGGGTACGACTCCTCCACCATCGCGAGGCTCATTGTCGCTGGCGACTCTGTGCTGGTGACAGAGCACACGAGTGGCAGCGAACGCAACAAGTACGGTGCCAAACACAAGTCCAACTACTCCAAGGAGTCCATCACACAGCTCGACGAGTTCCTCAGCACGGTGCTCCAGTCGCTCCCCGTGGACATCATGCCTGGCGAACTCGACCCGGTGGAGATTGCGCTGCCCCAGCAGCCACTACACCCAGCGTTTTTCCACCGTTGCAAGTCCCACCTCAACACAGACTCCTTCCGCACAGTGACGAACCCGTGCTGGTTCCAGTTCAACGAGCTCCGGCTGCTGGGCACCTCGGGTGAGAACATCAACGACATCTACAAGTACACGGTGCCCGACGAGCTGAAGATCGCCCGTATCGGCATGCTGGAGGCCACCATCTACTGGCAGAACATCATCCCCACTGCGCCCGACACCCTGGCGTGCTACCCGTACGAGGAGAAGGACCCCTTCACCCTCTCAGAGACCCCGCACGTCTACTTTGTCGGGAACCAGCCTCGCTTCGAGACCAAGCTGATGGAGACTGAGAGAGGGCAGGTGAGGCTCATTGCCGTGCCCAAATTCCACGAAACCGGCACAGTCGTGGTGCTAGATACAGAGACGCTCGAGTGTTCCACTATCAAGGTGGATGCATAGGTTCCTATATACGTGCGGTCATTTCAGTTTCGTAAGCGGGTAGTCGCCGGCCCGGTTGGCACCCCGGCCGTAGCTCAGATCGCCACCGTACCGGCAGTGCTCAAAGCCCCTTCTGGATGGGGCCACTGCGAGTCTGTCCAGCACAGTACTGGCGAGCTCAGGGATGAAGGGCTGGGCCAGGATCGACGAGACCCTGGCAACCTCTGCACCGACAAAGATGATGAGGTCTCGCTGGTGCTCCGGCCTTTTCCAGGGTTCCGTGTCCTGGATCAATTGGTTGGCATCAAAGATGAGTTTCCAAAAGTCCGAGATCGCCCCGGCAACGTTGAAAACCACCATCTTGTCCTCCATCTTGGCCCGTAGCCCATCGATGCCGGCCTTGAGATCCGCCAGCTGCTTCTGGAGAGTGCCTTCAGCGAGGGACACTTTGTCGAGAGTCTCAAACTCGCTTTGTGCCCTCGCCAGATTGAATTTCTTACCGCACACCCTCATCACCAGGTTGGAGTACTTGTCCACAAGCATGTCCCTCGTCTTGCCCAGCGACGCCTCGCTGAAGTTGGAGTCGCCAGTAAGCACAGAGTACTCACACAGGAAGAAGCGCAGAGTGTCTCTGCCATAGGTCTCCATCGTCCGCAGAGGGTCCACGACATTGCCCCTGCTTTTGCTCATCTTGAAGCCCTCGGACAGCCAGTGGCCGTGTACGATGATCTGCTCTGGCAGTTCTACGCCCGTTGCCATGAGAAGAGCAGGCCAGTAGATGGCGTGGAACCGGATGATGTCCTTGCCAATGAGATGGGTCGCTGGCCACGTCTTTGTGTAGTCCGTCGGGTACCCTGCGGACGTCAGATAGTTCACCAGGGCATCCACCCAGACATACATTGTCTGGGAGTCGTCTCCCGGTACTGGGATCCCCCAGCTGAGCCGGGAGGCAGGTCTCGAGACGCTGAGATCGTTCAGCGGGCCGGACTTGAGCTCGTTCAGCAACTCGTTGTGTTTCTGCGAGGGGATGATCCAGTGTGGATTCTGCTCCATGTGCTCAATGAGCTTTTCTCTAAAGAGGCTAAGCTTGAAGAAATAGTTCTTTTCGCTAGTGAGCTTCACCTCGCTGCCCGTCTCTATCGAAACGACTCTGCCGTCGTCGGTGTGCTTAATCTGCGATGCTGGATAAAAAGTCTCATCGCTCATGGCGTACCATCCCTCGTGCTCGCCCTCATAGATCCAGCCCCTCTGTTGTAGAGCCTCCCAGAAATGGATCACTGCCTCTCTATGGTCCCCGTCTGTAGTCCTGATAAACCGGTCATAGCCGATAGCAGCGTCTCCGGCAAGTCCCTTGAAGGTCTCCGCCAGCCTGTCCACAAACTCCTTGGGAGCGACACCTGCCTTATCTGCAGCGGTCTGGATCTTGATGCCGTGTTCGTCAGTGCCCGTGGTGAAGAACGAGTCTCTCCCGCTGAGCTTCTCCCACCGATGGCGCACATCACACAGGAGCATCGAGTAGAGATGCCCCAAGTGCGGAGCAGCATTCGGGTAGAAGATGGGCGTCGTGATGTAGAGAGGCTTGCTCCTTACGACTTGGCTGAGGCGTGGCAGAGAGGCCCTCAGCATTGTGAAAGTTTTAGCGGCTTGTTACGCTTTGATTTTTTCTCCCGCGCAGACAATGGCTACGTTGTGAAAAGTGTTGATGCAAACGAGGGTTACTTTTAAGTATCTAGCTAGTCTTCTCCACGAAAATTGCCATCAGCACAAAGACACTGTAGAACATCGCCACAGGATATGCGATGAGGATTCTTACATTGTCGAGCTTGAGCACGGCGACAAAGAATCCCGAGGCAGAAAAGGTGGACCAGAAGATGGTGGCCGTGCTGAGAATGTAGCCAAACAGGTTGTTCAAGTCGATAAAGATCCCTAAAAGTGCAACAGGCACTAGGGGAAGGAGACAGTATCCGAGAACACTGGCCGTTCTGAATAGATCTGTGGATGTATCCGACATCAGCTGGAAGAAGTAGTGCAATGAAAGCGTCCCCATGAGGGCAACACCGTAGATGTAGCCAAAGTGGACTTTGCCGGCCAGCAGCAAGCACATGCCGAATATTAGACAGAACAATATAGGCCCTGCGAGGTCAGAATCGTTCATAATGTCCTGAGAAATGAGACCGCGTGGATTGAGAACGGCCAATGTCTTTTGCTTGATGTGCTGGAAGTTGATGCCCAGCTCCTCTAGCAGTGGAGGCTCGTTGGCATAGCCACTTGTGGAGAAGGCTGCGAGTATTCCTGTAGAGAGGGTGCTATCCCCCATCTGTCCGGCAACGTTAAACCCAGCGTTTGAGCCCTGGAACTGTGAGTCCATCTGGCCCTGCACATTGCCGCCAACCTGTGCGTTGTAGTCATACGATGAAGGATAAAATTGCAGGTTGTTTGGTTGCTGCTGCTGTTGCTGATTGTAAAATGCCATCCTCGCAGTTAAATTGTGCCGCCGAAGCTCTATTTGGCTTTTGAGGTTTGTCTACGATTGCCGGCTCATTGAGCGCGTTCGCTACAGGTCGCGTACCGAGTCACGTGACCCACAAACATGTCAAGACAGCAAATCCTTCGGAGGGGCAATTGAAGGCTAAGACACAGTTATACTTAAGTTGACGTGGTAATATATGGAGTGTTGAGTCAATTTCAGATAAATTTGCTATTTTTAAGGGGCTGGACTTACACTCTTCATTTCACTTTGCAAAAAGGGTTAGCTGATATACTATTTGTACATTTGAAACTTCGATCGTCATTGCAAAAGCCACTTGATGGTTTCGAAAATACCGTTACCGCTCAAATCTCAATTATCAATACAAGGCTTGATGGAATTTGGACAATAAGAAGCTGGCCGCTCTGGTGTGCAGGTTGAACTTGGGGGCATCAGTGCTACCGCTATGTATCCTCAACTCAGCGCCATAACGGCAAAGCTCCTCAGATTCTATATAATGCGTAAGTTGAGGACCTCCAAGTTGGATTGTTCCGAAGGGTAGCCAAAAAAAAAGAAAGGTGCTATCTCTGTGGATCGAACACAGGACCTTATGAACTTCAGTCATACGCTCTCCCAACTGAGCTAAGACAGCAACTAACGAAAATTTCAAGACAACACCAAGTCATGCCAAGGATAGGAGTGCGACTCGGTAAGGAAGTGTGGACCGACGTATCAACCTGAATATTGTTCCAGTCGCCCTGAATTGATTTGTTTGTAATAGTAGCGTAGAGACTGCCTCGCCTTATATACATTCGATTTTGAACTATAATTATGATGCAAAGTGGACCGCTTACTCCTCCCAGAATCACGTGCTCTTGTCTCTGATGATTCTCGCTTGTGCATTTGCCCTATTCAGTCCATTCATCACATATGTCACAAAAATGACTTCCACCTTAACCTTTTCTCGAAGTGTCAAGGAGATGAAGTTGGCCTCTACACGTGGCCGTGGAGTTGAGATAAGGTCAAGTACTAAATTCTACACCGCTATACAGGCAGTTACGTTACAAGAAGGCAAAAAGATAGTACTGGAAATTACAGAATGAAGGGGATCGGGGTAGGCTTCTAAACCGACGAAACAATCTCATTAGCGTGCCTCAACACCTCCACCATCTTTGTACACTCGATTCTTCTTTGTTTCGTAACCTCATTCTCCTTAACCAAGTCACTCAAGTCGTTAGAGCCATACAACTTCTCTAACAAGATCTTCTGGATCTCAGTTCTAGACTTGACGATGAGCTTGAGCATAACAGCCTTTGGAATCACGTCTGCCACCGTTCTCTTGACAATGTTAAAGTACGAGTGAATCAAAAGCTTGATTACCTCGGTCTCCATTGTTTCACGGTCTGTCATTGCACCGGTTGCCTTGAGCACTGGAGGTGGGGCCTCCATAGCAGCGAGTCTCTTCTTGTTCTTTGAAGAAAAGAAGCCACCAAAGAATCCACCAGACTTGTCATCATCTACAACAGATGGAGCAGGCGAGGCAGAGGCTGGAACAGGCTTACCAGTTTTTGGGTCAACCTGCACCTGTCTTGGGTGTAGTTTCTCTTGCACCATAGCCATAGCCTGAGATCCCTTCAACAGATCTGGGTGTGCTGTATTGATGTATGTCTCTTCGGACTTGATGATGTCTGTAACAAACTCCTGAGTTGGAATCAAAGAAACTCTGAGGAACTCAATGAAAGAGTTGGACAAAGCCTCTTTGAGTTGTGGATATCTCGAATATTTTGGGTTCTGCAGGATCTGTGTCAGAATTCTGACAAGCTCATCAAAGATGAGGTTAATACAGCGGATCGAAGGGTCTTCGAATCTGCGAATCTGCTGCTTAACAAGAACCTCAAAGGCTTGAGTGCCAACAAACAGAGAAGGGGCAGCACCAGAACTGTTGTACATGATCGTTCTGATGTCAGCATCCTTGATCTGATCGAATGGATCCAAAGCGTTAACACCATTCTTGTAAATCTCGTGGAAAACGAAGGAGATTCTGGCACCTCCACTCAGCTCCATGCTCGAGAGTTCCTTCCCCTCACCATCCAAAATCGAATTGTAGTCCTTGCAGAAGTCAGTGATGATTGCAAGAACAACAGAGCTTGGAGAATCCATGGTCTCAGGTCCCAATGTAGCCAGTTCCGACTGGTACTTCTTCAAAGCTGTCTCAATTCTCATCTTGATGTCAGGCAAGGTTTGCTTGATGTGATGCAAGAGAATGGAGTTGAGCTTCTTGGCAAGGTATGGAGTACCGCAGTAGTGGGCCTTTGATCTATAGGAAGGATGGTTCTCAAAGAAAGAGCTCTCGTCATTGAGGGCTGATCTGATGGTCTTCTTGGTCTCAATGTCCTTCTGACCTCTATTAATGACTGGGACATAGCCATATCTCAATGGGATAACGCGACCGGCCAAGATATCGATGACATCGGTACCCTGGTCCATAAGGTCCACCTTAGTGAGCACACCAATGGTTCTAGATCCTTCAGGGTCCACCTCTCTAGCGAGCTTTAAACCATCGGAGTTGGCCAAATCGGTATTGGCAGCGTTGACGGCCAAGATGATGGCGTTAGGCTTGGAGATGAACTTCAAAATCATGTCCTTGATCTGCTTCTCGATATCCTTAGGCTGGTCACCAACAGGCACCTTGGTGAGACCAGGCAGGTCCACCACAGTCAAAGTCAGCACGTGAGGCGAGTAAATTCTGAGGTTGATTGGCACGGACGAGATACCCGCGTTCGAACCTGTCTTTGCCTCCGTCTCCTTGACAATCTCCTGTCTAATCTCATCAAAGTTGAAGAACTTCTTACCTGGCAGGTGCAAGAATTCACCCCACTCGTCTGCATTGTCCTCACTCTGACTCTTGACATTGCTGGTGGACTCGTCCATGTTCAGCAGGTCCTGGTTTGTAGCGGTAGACGCCTTCGTAGGTCTTCTGTTCACGAGCTGGAGAATGAGCGGTCTTCTGGTAACAATACCTGTACCTCTAGGAAGGAAGTCTCTACCGACAATGTTTTCGAGCACAGAGGACTTACCGGAGGATTGTGACCCCACGACGGTGATCTGTGGGAGGTCCACTGGCGAAGAGGAGCCGCCACCCAATGGGGCGAGCGCGTCCTGCAGCTTGTTGATAGTGGCAATGAGTGTTTCATCCATTGTGTCTGGAGTTTATCTTTGCCTGTAGCTGTTATCAAGTCAATGGCAGTGCCTGCGTTGATTTGGGGCTAGTGCTTTGCTGGCTGTGCCGGTGTTGTTTATTGTAGAGAGGCGATTTTCGCGAATCCTCGCCTAGGCCTGTCTCTCCCAGTCTTAGTCCCTGAGACGCGGGTCTGCGGGGCCTGGTGAGACCCGGGGACTAGTCCCGAGTGACTTTTTTTTTTCTCTCAACGGCTTGGGCGGACTAAGCGGGACACCCGCAACAGGCGTATCTCCAAGATCTGGGTGAGATCAGTACAATGGCGTGAGATACACACAAGAAGAAAAGCGTGTAGCCTTCAGCCATTGGGGCCAGATTGGGAAGAAAATTGCGCCTCTGCTGCACTATCTGCTTAATCTGTTATCAGAGAATCTGTGGCGTCACCTGGCGCTGGGGAGGACAATCTTATCGCTTATCGTCGCCTGTGCAGGAGCTTCCAGAAGGAGCGAAAAAAAGTGTGCCCACCACTTGGCGATAACGCAACAACAACGGGAAAAACTTTTCAGCCTGTCCAACGATTATTATCTTGATATAAGAGTGGCATTCCCTGGCGGTTGCATTTGAACGGCTTTTGTTTACTCTTTAGTGTGCTATACTTCCCCCCTTCACCTCAGCCAACGCTTTCCCTCGATCCACTCATTTCACCTTGGGGGTAGCGCCCTGTCAAGCTCAACACCCACAGCCTTTAAGGCAGTCACCTCTGCCTCACCACACTTTGAAGATCCAACGCTTCCATATTCATCAGCATGAAGTGGTACACACTCATTGCCAATCTGTGCATTGTCGTCAACCTTGTCCTCCAGCACCAGCAGATACTGAGGCTACATAGACATAAGGAGCTGGACTCCCGTGTCATGCACAATGTCTTCCGGTGCTACTTTGTGCTGTGCTTTCTCTTTGCAGCTTCGTCCCTCGACTATCACCACATCAAGTTGCCCTCAATACCCTCCGCAGCCTTCACAGAGAACATGGTTAGCTCATTGGTACTGATGCTTGTATCTACGGCCTTCATAATCTCACTACACACTACCCGGCCGCTACACCATACAGACAACCCATACTTCACCGAGGAGCTCGAGAGACAGCTGCTGCTTTCAACAGATACCTTCAAGTCGGTCCAACCGGTAATTACAGTGTCGTCGTCACCCGTCTCCAAGACCAAGAAGAAGGGGATCGAGGCCAGATCAAAAGACATATCCCCGATACAGAGCTATGGACTCTCGGGCGAAATGGAAGGCGTGTCCCAGCAGCACAAGCGGCTGAGCCCCGGGAATCTCAACGCCCACGTCAAGACGCCGATCCTGGCTACGCTGCTCCATGGCGAAAGCGTCATTGCAGCCTTCACTCTACAAGATAAGGCCTCTGGCTGGATGGTGGCCCTGCCCGTGGTGATTGCCACTTTTTACGTCCTGTCACAGGTTGTGTATGTGGTGAGCATCACAAAGACTAATGTCTTCACCCCTTACCGCCAGTTCGTGGCCAGTGGGCTGCTAAACGTGGCTCTTGGAGCGGCCGGCGTCGCAAGCGGAGTCTACCAGGAGCCAGTGGGGAGCTCGCTTCTACAATTCCCGCAAATCAAGGCCATCAGCTATGGCATCTCCGCCGTTGTGGGCGTGTGCGGCCTGTGTATGCTGGTGGCGTACACCGTGATGGTAAGGCGGGGACTCCACCACACTGACAGGGTAGCTGTTCAGGTCTACAACAGCATAAGCTCGCCGTCGCTGCGATCGGTGTACTAGCGTATTTAACTTAACGTATTTAACAAGAGCGTGTAGTGTTTCACATGCGCGGTTGCTAGGCGAGACTAGTCCCGAGCCTAGCAAGACCCTTGGCCGTGTCTTGCCAACGCCCCCGGCGCTTACCGCCCAAATTGTACCATCAGAAAGCCGCTTCCAGGGCGGCCTAAACAACTCGGGTCTTGCGAGTCTCTTATGCCATCGCTTTAAGCGCCATGGCGGGAGATAGCGGAAGGCCCTACAGGCGCGCGCCCAGTAGAAAAACACAGCCTGTTTGGGTTGCGGAAACGGCTTACACATCCAAGCCAAGCCAAAACACTGTGTGGCGACTCAGCGAGGAATCCGCCAGTATATTCAGCCCATTGGCACTTCATTTTGGCGCTAGCTCTGTGAAGTCCGAATTCCCCTCACTCGCACCGAGTCGATTGCCATTTCCCACACATATTTGCTCGCCAAAGACCAGATGGCACTTACAAAGCTGCTGAGCAAGTCGTCGAGCTCGTCCAAGGAGGAGGTGACCTCGTCCGGGTCCGTGGAGGACATTGACGAGGTGGACGAGCAAGGCCAGAGCATCTTGATGGGGATCATCACACAGCTGAGACCAGGGTGTGATCTCTCCCGCATTACGCTGCCAACCTTCATTCTTGAGCGGAAATCGATGCTGGAGCGTATCACCAACCAGCTACAACAGCCAGACATCCTGCTGGAAGCGCACGAGACCAAGGACCCGCTGCAGCGGTTTCTGCTGGTGGTGAAGTTCTATCTCTCGGGCTGGCACATTGCACCCAAGGCGGTGAAGAAACCGCTCAACCCTGTGCTGGGTGAGTTCTTCACGTCGTACTGGGACCTGCCTAATGGCCACCAGGCCTACTACATCTCTGAGCAGACATCGCACCACCCTCCCAAGTCGTCCTACTTCTACATGATCCCAGAGGACCGCATCCGCATCGACGGCACGGTGCTGCCCAAGTCGAGATTCCTCGGTAACTCCACTGCTGCCATGATGGAGGGACTCACCGTACTGCAGTTCCTCGACATTTTGAGTGACGGCAAGCCCGAGAAGTACACTTTTACGCAGCCCAACATGTACGCGCGTGGCATTCTCTTTGGCAAGATGCGCATCGAGATGGGCGACCACATGATCATCAAGTGTCCTAGCACGGGGTACTCGATTGACATTGAGTTCAAGGTGAAGGGCTTCCTCGGTGGAGGCTACGACCACATTGAAGGCACCGTGAAGGACGCCAAGGGCAAGGAGCTCTACACCATCACGGGCAAGTGGAACGAGGTGATGACCATCAAGGACAGAGCCACGGGCAAGACGAGCGAGTTCCTGGATGTCAAAAAGACCCATCCGCTGGCCCCAAAGGTTCGTCCGCTGGATGAACAGGGCGAATTCGAGTCGAGACGGCTGTGGAAGCACGTGACCGATGCCCTGGGAGAGAGAAACCATGAGACTGCTACCGCAGAGAAGTTCAAGATTGAGGATGCACAGAGACTCGCCGCCAAGACGAGACTCGAGGATGGCGTGGAGTTCCATCCAAAGCTCTTTAGGGAGTCGTCGGACCCGGAGGACGATCTCGACTACTACCTCTACAAACACATTCCCAACGATGCGGACCCGCTCGAGCAGACAAAGCTGATTCTCGAGTCGGTGCCGATTCTGCCTGGCCAGGAGTTTACGCCAGAGTTTGATATTCCCGCCTTCAAGAAGCTGCGGATTGATTAGGTGACGTTTTTGTATGCAATTGTAGAATTCTGGCTCTAGATGCTTCACATGACATTCACGTCCAGCGTGTCCTTCAGGTACCGGTCAAAGATGAACTCCGTGTGCCAATTGAGCAGCCGCTTCCAATTGGCATACGTCTGGATCTTCTCCTTAAGCACAATGTCCTCGTCCAGGTTGGCGACACTGCTAGTGTAGTAGCCATTCCGTACCACGACGGAGATGCCCTTCTGCCGGAACCACACCTGCTCCATCACAGAGCAGTGCACCACCACCTGCTCCATAATCTGCCTCACCAGGAGCCGGTCCTGCCATCCTCGCACCATGTACATCAACACTCTGCCAAAGGCGTGGTACGGCACTTCAGCAGCGCACTTGGAGTCCCACAGCCACTTGAGCATGTCCATAACTCGTTCCCGGGGGCTCGGAATCGTCACCGCTACTCTCTGATAGGAAAAGTCCAGCGTCGAGTGCCTGGCGTACCGGTTGTACTCACCACACGTTGTCCTCAGTGCCCCCGGATTCATCTCGATGATGTTGGTGTAGCAGGCCCAGGCCGAGACATCGTTGAGGTTGGCTCGACAGAACTTTTCCACGTCCTTGATGGCATCGATGAAGAAGTTGCACGAGGCCCGGAGCTTGGATACGTTGGTGGTGAAGACGATGAAGTTCCACGCATAGTAGTTACAGGGGTGGACTTTGGCTGCTGTCAGCGCAGTGTGGAAAAACATGTAGTTTGGAAGCTTGTCGAAGCTGCCAGTGTCCTGGCAGAAGATGAAGAGCTTGCGGAAGAGGTGCCACAACGAGGAGGACTTGTTGATCTTGGGGATGTTGGAGTTGAGCAGCGTCTGGAGGAAAAACATCTCGCGCACCAGAAAGGTGGAAGGATCAAAGATGATGTCTGGAGAGATGGAGGATGCTGGAGACGACAGGATCTTGGTGACGAGGTCGTCGTGGATGCTGATGACGGAGTGGTTCTCGTTGGAGGTGAGCATCATCCCCACAGTCATGAGGTAGACCTCGACAAGCGACTTTTCGTCTTCAATCACTTTGGCGTTAGTACGGTACGGTAGAGTACTCACCTTGCCCATTGGAGAGGAATTGCTCTAGTACAGGGTGGCACTCCTGGAAGATCTCAGTGAAGGTCCTCTTGAAGAGCACAATCTCCAGCAGCTTGTCGTCGTTGCTATAGACAAACCTCGTCTTGTACTGAGGCATGTCCTTTACCAGAATCAGTCTCCGCGAGGTGTAGTCCCTGTTGGTACATCCCTCGTAGAATTGTCTCGTGGCCACGAGACTCCCTGACATGGCCTCTACTTTGTGACATTTGCTCGCGACTAGATAAATTAGCTACTGTGGGGCCGCTAGATTCCCACATCCACCACCAGCGTCAGAGTGGCTATGGACAGGATCCCAAGACAGCCATAAAAGATCATACGGTCAAAAGACATGAAGGACGACCCAGACTCCAGCTGCGGAGAACCCTCGCTAGATTGGTCGCTGGTCTCATTCAGGCTCCCTTTATGGGTCTCATTTTGCGTCTTGGACTGGGTCTCACTGTGGGTATCATTGTGGGTCTCATTGTGGGCCTTATCCTGGACCTCATTTTGGGTCTCACTGTAGACATTGGACTGAGATTGAGCCTCAGGCCCAGTCTGGGTCGGAATGGCAGCTACCACCATCTCTGGCTCGTACACCTCCACAATCTCCTCCACTACAACGTACTCCACCAGCGGAGTTGCCATGGTGTCCTCAATAAGGCCACGCCGGCTCAAGAGGTTGTTGATGAGGCTTGCAATGTTCTGTGCTGGTGCTGGAACAGGACGCATCGCTACGGCGTTGCCAACTGAGATCGTAGTGGTCTCCGTGGTGGTTGCTGTAGTGGTTGTCGTTGTAGTGGTGGAACTCGTCTCGTACTCTGTCATCCAATCCATCTCCGTGTCGTACTCTGTCACCGTGTACGGATACCACTTGTAGTTGACCTTGGTGAGCGTCTCGTCGTACTCGGTGAGTGTTGAAACGGGATACCACCTGGTGATGCGAACATCCTCAGTCTCAGTCTCAGTGGTGGTCTCCGTAACAGTGCCACTCTTCTTGTACTTGTACTTTGTCACTTTGAAAGCCGTAGTGGTTGCTGTGCCTGAAAATGTTGTCAAAGTGGTGACGGTGGACTTGCGATAAGCAGTCTCGTACTCAACCTCTGTGGTGGTGAAACCCTCGGTCAAAGTCACATTCACCGTATGATCCGACTCTTCAATCTCTGTAACCGTGAGATTCCCCACAGTCACCTCCTTGGTGTTCAGCTCAACCACTGTTGTGGGCTCCGTGACTGTCTCCAGATAGGTATCAACATACTTGTAGACAGTCTTCTTACCGACGGTCTCCGTCAATGTATCATCGTACTCTGTTGTGGTCAGTACAGTAAGCGACTGGTAAACAGTCTCAGTAGTGGTGGATGGTCTGAAACGTGTCTGCACCGAGGTGACAATACTAGCGGAGACCACTGATGACGACACAAAAGGGCTAGAAGGTGGAAGATACGACGTTGGCGAGGCAGTGACCGTGAATGTCTTGGTCTTCGTCAGCGACGAGGCACCAGAATCTGCTGGGTACGCCTTGGTGGTAGTGCTGGTCAGCGTGGTATAGATTGTTGAGATTGACTCAACGGGTACCATGCTCGTACTCTGTTTGAATAGCTTCTGCAAAAGCTCATCATCATCGGGCACCTCAGCTCCCTTGGAGTACTTACCATCAACTTCGCTAATCTGGCTGTACAGAATGACAGAACCTTCACCCATAAGAGACCGTTTGTCCTTGTTGTAACCAGCCGATCTGGGAGCGATGTTCTTTTGATCTGGCGAGTGACGAACATCGAGGGGAACTTGCAATTTGTTTGAACGGGACGTCCTCAATCCGGTGCTAAACTTATCGCTTGACCACGATGCCCGACGTCCCCTACCCTTCTTCTTTTTCGAAGCGGCAACACTACCGAATCTTCTGTGTTTCCTGCGCTTCGGTAGCCCTCTTATGTCTTTGGATTCTGCGTCATATCCCCCTTCTTCCAACTCAGCGCTTTGGCGGTCTTTGGCAGAGAACCTCTCAGCCTTGAAGACACTGGGCCTAAAGGAAGATCCCTTTGCAAAATTTTTGGCTCTGTCTTCAAACTTTGTATTCAATCTCTCCACAGCCAATGTTTGAACCGTGTTTGGCTCCAAAAAGCTCTTCTGATCAGACCGTTTGCAGATGCGACTTGGGTGCATTGAAGCCCTCAAAGATGACTCTTTGATGTTACTCAGCATTTCATTACCTGGGTTGATCGTGACAGTAAGCGCACTGGCGTCAGATTCTGGCTGAATATCTTCAAATCCTGCAAACAAATCAATTTCCTCACCATCATTTGTAGGCTCTTGTTGGTTTGAGGCTTGCGACTTGAATCGTGGTTTATCAGCAACAGGTAAGTTATCATCAGTAACTTCCCTGACGTATATGGACTTGGTTATCGGCTTTGTTTTGCAAATATCCTTGACGTAGCGCTTGTATCTCAGCTTTTCGCTGAGATCCTGGCAGTTTGGGTCGTAGCACACTCGGCTAAAGTATCTGCCAAAGCAGCATGCGCAGCGGCACTCGTCGTAGGCATTGTCGTTAACACAATAAGGACAGAAGTGTTCAGGATCATCCTTTAGCGCCTGAATAGCGTCTTTGATGCAACGCTTAACTTCTTGTTTGTCACAGCTGGTAGTATCGAATCCAGGATAGAATCTCTCAATCTTGCAAACTGAAACACCGACACGAGCAGCCACATCATCGGTGCTATCACCAAAGAGGGAGTTGTGGGCAACAATATCATCTCGCTTAAGCAGCGGAATGATGGTAGAAGTAGCTGCGACCTCTCCTAGCGCGGTGGCTGTTTCTTCATCCTTTGTAGAGTTTACGTCCGGGAAAGGTAACGTACCGTTAGTATAAGCAGCATCAGCGTACTTGTCACAAATGAGATTGGCAGCTCTCTTGAATTGGACCAAAGCGCTTCTCTTAGCGCACCATGATTGTGCGCACTTGACCATCTGAACCTCAAGGCAACAAGCATTGTTGCATGGATTGGTTGTGTTGAATGGAGGTGGGATGCACTTGGTCTTCTTCGCCCAATTTTTACAATTGTAGAGTTCAACGATGTCACAACTGTCGAGACCATATTGCATATAGGTATCCAAGTCGTTACCCTCTAACTCACACTGATCAAGTACAACAGCAGCACGAATCTCGTCAATCTCAAAATTGCCAGTGCTAGAAGCCTGCCACAAAAACTCTGCCTCGAACTCGGAAAGCTCTTCATCAATATCCAAAGTCAATGCAACTGGCTCAAGATGGCGAAGGAACATCACATCCTTAACAAGTTTTGACGCCTCACTCGATTCGTGGTTGATATCAGGGTCCAAGTCAGTATCAGCGTCGTTAGCTGCGGAATTATGAGACTCAGGCACCTCCTTAGGAGACATCTCCTTCCCGAGATCATCGAAAAGTTCATGATCTGGGACATCCTCTCCACACGCTTTAGCCTTTAGACACTCACTAGTGAAAGACCTTCTCATGAGGGGATCTTGAGATGTCGCTGTAGGATCGGCGATACCAAAAGAGGATCCGATAAAGCTGAACAAACGAGTCTTCTCGAAGACATCTAAGGAGCGGTAGACTGAGCCGTTGTCTGAAATAAAGAGGTCCTCATGGAGATCGCCTCTTTCATCGGCCAATAGCTTCAAGCTCGCTCTCACGGGAGCGTCTTCGCAAATGCTTGAGATGTAGTGACGTGCTCTAGTGTATTCATCCTGGTCTTCGCAGTAGTTACGGATGCAGTAGTTGACAACGTACTGACTAAAGCAGCAGGTACAAGCACAGTCGCTATCAAGAGAGCCGTCGGTCACTTGCTCAGCATCGCCCCTCGATAACAAGGAGCAGCCTTCACAGAGAAAGGGGTCATCGAGCCCTTGAGAATAACACTGAAGGAGCTCCTCAGACTAGGACTGTCAGCATGTCATTGTTGAATAACAAAAGATTAGAAGTGTGGGCTTACACATCGAGTCAAGTCTATGGGAGCCTCAAGCTGGAAGAAGTTCTCGCACAGACCAAGGTCTTGTGCGGCTACTAAGAGGAGGACACGGGCCAGCACAAGTGCGCCCCAGGCCCCACTGTGAAACAGCATTTCGACTAGAGGGATCTTTCACTGGTGGTAGTTTTGGTGATCGAAGGTTGGCCTCTGTGTCGTTAGGTACGCGTCAGGGGCGATCGAGGGGCTTCTGGAAAAAATGGTAGCGGAATAAGGTTTGGGAAAGTAAACAAAACCTCAACGGTCACAATAGTCCCTAAATCAACACCGTTGTGCACTGAGCCGCAGTATGGACTGCAGTAGGAGCCCTGTGGTGAACAATGGCGGAGCTTGTGCATGGGGCTGTTATTGTACCATGCGACTTGAGCCACGCTCCAACGGGCGTTATTGGGCAGCCAGGTTGGGGTGATTCAGTGGTAGCCTATAAGAGGCGTGCAAACGGCATTTGTAATGAGGCTATTATATCCGGCAATGCATCGCATGAAGTCTCACTTTAATGGTGCGATCATCATGTGAAGTGGCAGTGGTACGTTTTCGGGGTCGGCTCAGTTGAGAGCCAGCTGTGTGTGGCGTCACCAGCACTATGAACGAGAGCACCAATCAGCTTCGCCCGAGTCTTAAACGAGGAGCCTTAACGTGATCCTCTTCTCGTGTGGGGCAAAGCGAGCCTATCAAATCGTACCACTACAAGCTTATTCAGCCCACGCAAGGGGCTGCGTAATTTTCAAAATGGCGCGCGTAAACACCAGCACGTAACCCCAAAGCGTGTCTACCCCCTAAAGACACCAGATCTAGCCCACTAGAAAAGGATCGGGGTGATAGAAGAGCTAAAAGACCTACGCGTGGGGGCATAGACTATCCCTCCTGAAATAAACGACATTAGATTACCATCCAAAAGCTGCTTGGTGCTTTAACTGGGCGGATCTAACGCGCCTGTGAACGCGTGAATGGCGCGGCCTGCTTGAAAGTGGAAAGGGACCATCTCGTTTATCACCAGAGCGGTAAACGACGCCGCGCATTGCCAGCAAGAAAAATATCGGAAGATACAGTTACACATAACCACTCGCGTGGATATATAGCGGTGCATTCCCCTCTTTCCTTGCTTTGAGTGGCAGTCTTTCGTTTCTTCACAAGTCACTTAGGAATTCATCATGGGTGCGTTGCAAGAGCTCTACGCATCTGCAAAGGACGTGTCGTCGTACATCTACCTCGCCTTTATGGCGCTTCCTGTCTACCAAAGGGCATCGATCGTTCTATTTGCACCATTCATCTACAACATCGTCTGGCAGTTGCTTTACTCTCTCAGAAAGGACAGAGTCCCACTCGTGTTTTACTGGATCCCATGGCTGGGATCTGCCGTGCCATACGGTATGCAGCCATACGATTTCTTCACCGACTGCCAAAGAAAGTATGGTGATGTCTTCGCCTTTGTTCTCCTGGGTAGAGTTATGACCGTCTACCTGGGTCCAAAGGGACACGAGTTTGTGCTCAATTCGAAGTTGGCCGATGTCAGTGCTGAGGCTGCTTACCAGCACTTGACCACCCCGGTCTTTGGAAAGGGTGTCATTTACGATTGTCCAAACTCGAGATTGATGGAGCAGAAGAAGTTCGTTAAGGGTTCTTTGACCCGTGAGGCCTTCAAGAAGTACGTGCCAAAGATCAGAGAGGAGATTCTCGACTACTTCAAGAACTCTGAGAACTTCAGATTCGGTGAAAAGTCGCACGGTATCACTGACGTCATGAAGTCTCAGCCAGAGATTACAATCTTCACTGCTTCTAGATCCTTGCTTGGTGAGGACATGAGAAGAAGATTTGACGCTTCCTTTGCAGGCTTGTACTCCGACCTCGACAAGGGCTTTACTCCTATCAACTTTGTCTTCCCTAACTTGCCTCTTCCAGCTTACAGAAGAAGAGACGAGGCCCAGCAGAAAATCTCCGCCAACTACATGAGTCTGATTAAGCAGAGAAGAGAGAACAACGACGTCCAGGACAGAGATCTCATTGACACTCTTATGAAGAATGCAGTTTACAAGGATGGTGTTCACATGACCGACCAAGAGATTGCCAACTTGTTGATTGGTGTTTTGATGGGTGGTCAGCACACCTCTGCTGCTACCTCTGCTTGGTTCCTGCTTCACTTGGCTGAGAAGCCAGAGCTCCAGGAGGAGCTTTACCAGGAGGTTATGCGCGTTTCTAAGGGTGAGCCAGTCTCTTACGACATGCTCCAGGAAATGCCTCTCGTCAACAACACTATCAAGGAGACTCTTAGAATGCACATGCCACTGCACTCCATTTTCAGAAAGGTTATGAACCCAATCCCAGTCAACAACACACCATACGTTGTTCCTACCGGTCACCACGTTCTGGTGTCTCCTGGATTCGCCCAGACCAACGAGAACTACTTCCCACAGGCCGATGTTTACAACCCTCACAGATGGGACACTAACAACATGACCACCGGTGATGACACCGTGGACTACGGTTTCGGCGCTGTCTCTAAGGGTGTGAGCAGTCCATATCTGCCATTTGGTGGTGGTAGACACAGATGTATCGGTGAGCAGTTTGCTTACGCACAGCTCGGTACCTTGCTTGCCACATATGTGACTACCATCAAGTGGAAGTTCCCAGCAGGCCAGAAATTGCCAGACGTTGACTACCAGTCGATGGTGACCTTGCCAACTGCCCCAGCCAAGATTGAGTGGGAGTTGAGAAACTAAATCCAGTATTCCCATTCCTCACTTTTTGCATGCTTACATGACAATATTTTTGACTATTTAGTTCGTCCTATCAGTTTCAGCTTACACTTGAATGTACATTAGATGTATTGACGCACCAATTGTAGTTCAAAACATGATTTTTTATTACTTCTCCTCTGCCTTTGTCTCGGCCCCATTTTCCGTGCTCTCAGCATCTGGTTCAATCTTTGCCGTATCGCCCTGATCAAGAGGAGTGGCTTCAGTCATGGTCTCGTCCTCCTTAGCCAGTTCCACCGGCTCGTGATTGATGGCACTCGATGTTGTTATCTCCACAGTCACTTCGGCCTGTGCAACGGTCGAATTACCCATTGCAGGAGTCTCCGACTCCTCGTACTTGCGTACCGAGCTTGGAGTGGCAGTGTGCTCCACGTCGGCATCCATCTGGATACTATTTGAAACCGGAGGTTCCTCAACACTGGGTGGCTCAACAGAATTAGACCCTTCGGCCTGTCTTCTCTTCAAGTCCTCTTGTCTTTTCTCCTCCCTCTCTTTCCGTCTCTTCTTTTTCGCCTCGTATTCATGCCATTCGCCGGCAAGATGCTCCGGTTGAAGTGGTTGCGGACTAGGCTCCTCGCTAAAGTATGGGTGCCTGAGAGAAAGCCGTGCAGTGAGTCTCTTTTTGGGATTGTAAGCAAGAAGCTTCGTAGCTAGATCAAGACACTGGGGCGTGAGAACCGAGGAATACTTTTCCGCAAACTTCGATGAATGAAAAACCTGAGGCTTTACCAGCTCATACCATGGCAAAGAAGTCATTTCAGGCCACTGTTCGTAGCTAGGGGTGCCCAAGATCTCGAATATCACGTGGATTTGATCGAGTTCATCTTTCGCCTGAAATACGGCTGTTGTGGTGAAAAGTTCAACCAACAAACATCCTATTCCCCACATGTCAACCTCACGGCCGTAGTCGGTGGTTCCCAGAAGCAGCTCAGGAGGGCGATACCATAACGTGATAACCCTGTTTGTGTAATCTCTAGAGTTGACAGTCTTCATTTTGCGGGCAAGACCGAAGTCTGCAACCTTCAGAGTCCCCCACTTGTCAATCAACAGGTTGGATGCCTTGAGATCACGGTGAATAATACGGCGAGAATGGAGGTATGATATACCCTCAAGAAGTTGCTTGAAAAGATGTTTGCAAACGGCAGGGGCGAACTTGATATCAGGATTGACGAGCAAACCGGTAAGATCGTGGTCGGCATACTCGAACACCATGTAGACGGAGCGATTCTCCACCATGATCTCCAGCAGCGACACAATATTTTTGTGGTCAAGAGATTGGAGAAGCCGTGTCTCTCTTATGGCGGTTATAGGGAATCCCTCCTTCTCCCCCTCCATCCTGAGCCTCTTCAGTGCCACAAAAGACCCCGTCACTATGTTGCGAGCTTTGTACACTTTGCCGTATGTTCCCTCACCAACTTGAGTGACCCGTTCATAGACTGTGGACTCTCGAGTTGTAGTGACAAAGGAGAGGGCTTTATACGTGCTCGGAGGCCTGCTGTCTCTCTCTCGCCGCTGGTTGTCCTTTTTGCTTGCTCCTTCACGAGTCCATAGCTCTCTCTGTGGTCTCAGTCCCTTTGGCGTTCCTTTCAAGTCCCTTGGACCTCTTGGACCTTTTGGCTTAAGGCCATCCTTCTCTTTGAATCTGCGTGGGTCTGTATCGCGTCTTTCAAGGCCTCGCTCTCTATCAGCCTCAAATTCCTCTCGCTGTGTTTGTGGAGGGGGCGGTGGCGGTCTATAGCTCCGCCCGTCCTTGTAGTTTCTCACTGTGGAATCCATATCTTTCTTCACAGATTTATGAGGCTGTGATGTAGATGCATCCCTGTCAGCTGGTCTCTTAGAATCCCGTGATGAAGGTGGAAATTGTGACTGTGAGGTTCTATGCGAAGCGGGTCCCCTAGGGAGATCCCTTACATCTCGTGGAGCGCGTGGTGGATGGCCGTTCGAATCGTTGTCTTCTGAGCTCTTCCCGCTGAAATAGCGTGAACTGCTGCTCTCTTGCCTATTTCTTGCACGAGGGTGAGATGGCACCGCGGGCGGTCTTCCACCATCCATATTGCCAGGTCCACCTGGACCCTTTGGAAAAGGCCTTCTGACCCTCTCTTGATCATGGCGATTACCCATGTCTCGGCGGCCTCGAAAGGCGGGATCTGAACCTGTGCGTGGTGCTGCTATTTTGTTAGAAAAGATATGTAGCTGGGTGGCTGGGCACTTGAACACTTACGATCAGGCATTCTCAATGAGAGTGCTTCAAAGCGAGACGAAGTCTGGTCCCCTGTTACTGTGTAAGGAGTAATGCAACACGCTTCTTCAAGATCAAGGCGGCCAACGCTGCGGTCTGAAGTGCGCTAAGCTATCACCTTGTCCATCGCAGTAGCTCAGCGCTTCTCGTGAAGACATGGTGTCTGGGTGTTCGCGCATCACTCAATAGTGAGAGTCGTGGGCGAACCACCTACCCTGAGCCTTAGCTCATAGTGTCGCGTACTATACGCCATACACCACACGCCACGCAACATGAGCGTGTTGCCAGGTAGTTGGGGCAGCCTATTGTGAAGCTGGGATGTGATGTTTCGAGTGAAGGCTCTACAAACTTCCACCTCCGTAATACAAACCCGTATTCAGGCATATTCTCGTCGAACAGCACCTAGCTTCTGTGAAGTGACAATGAATGAGCCATTTAAGAAGTCGCCGAAAGATACGAGACAAATCCATTTTTCAAAGCTTCTGAAGGCCATATCACCGAGAGGTCATAAATAGCGTTCAGCCCAATTTATGGAGCGAATTCTGTTCGAACTCCGTCATCCTGGGTGAAGTGTGGCGATCATTATCACCCACTGGAAGTTGCTTAGTCTCTAACGTATCAATCCTGTCATTTCGCCGAGATATCTCCGTGAGGGGGCACCCGCAAGCTGGTAGCAGGCCCGCCGGCTCAATGCCATAGTTTTTGGGCGCTATTGTGCGTGCGCCTGAGCATTTCCCCTAACAAAAATGTGGGGTAGAGACCCTTGAGGGAACACCTGAAAAAGGCAATAGCGGCTCTCGGTCTCCGCCCATGGATTGCATTGTTGCAGACTGCTCTATAAGAGGCTCCACTCCCCATGTTCACTTTACCGTCAAATATTGGTGAGACCTCTGATCAGATACTAGCATAAATTGTACAGAACATGTCGATAAAGCTCACCACATCCACGGATAAGTGGCCCAATGAACATGCAAAGAAGGGAGCTGAACCATATTTCACTCCTCTGTTCATCAACAATGAGTTTGTGAAGTCAGAGACTACAGAGTGGTATGACATCCACGACCCCGCCACAGACCAGATTATCTCCAAATGCCCACAGGCTACCGATGCTGAGCTCGACAAAGCAATTGAGACTGCACACGAGGCCTTTAGTGCATGGAAGAATGTAAGCATCATGAGAAGACAGCAGTACCTCTTCAAGTTTGTTGAGCTGCTCAAGAAGAATCACGACAGAATCGCATCTGTGATTGTGGCTGAACAGGGCAAAACTTTTGAAGATGCCAAGGGTGATGTGCTTCGAGGCCTTCAGGTTGCCGAGTATGCCACCGCTGTCACGACAGAATTGCAAGGGACTCAGCTGGAGGTTGCGACTGATATGGAGACGCTGATGATTCGTGAGCCACTTGGTGTCGTCGCCGCCATATGTCCATTCAACTTCCCTGCCATGATCCCCCTGTGGACTGTTCCATTGGTGATCGCAACAGGTAACACTGCCGTTATAAAACCCTCAGAGCGTGATCCTGGAGCCTGCTCCATCTTTGCAGAGCTTGTTGCGGAGGCAGGCGTTCCCCCAGGCGTGATCAACTTTGTGCAGGGGAAGGCTCCAACTGTGAATAAGCTGTTGAAGCATCCCCTTGTGAAAGCTGTACAGTTTGTTGGGTCTTCCAACACCGGAAACTACATTTACAAGACTGCCACCGAGCACAATAAGCGTGTTCAGTCAAACGAAGCTGCCAAGAACCACGTTGTCGTGGTTCCCGATGCTAGCAAGTCTCAATTCATCAACGCCACCGTGGGTGCCTTTGCCGGTGCTGCAGGGCAGAGATGTATGGCAGCCTCTGTTCTTGTCACTGTCGGAGAGACCAAAGAATGGATTCCCGAATTTGTGGCGGCGGCGAAGAAGCTCAAGGTTGGCTCGGGTTACGACAAGTCGTCAGACCTTGGCCCCTTGATCAGCAAAGACGCATTGAAGAGAGCACACACAATCATCGAGAAGGGGGTGAAGCAAGGAGCTACTCTGGCACTTGATGGGCGTGGTGTAAAGGTTGACGGTTTCCCCGATGGATACTTTTTGGGCCCCACGATCCTGACCGATGTGAAAGCAGATAATATCTGTTACACCGAAGAGATCTTTGCTCCAGTGCTCAGTGTTGTGAGCGTTAAAACCCTGGATGAAGCGATTGAGTTTGTTAACAACAATCCATACGGTAATGGTGTGGCACTCTTCACAACTTCGGGTATCATGGCCAAGAAGTTTGTCAAGAATATTGAGCCAGGACAAGTGGGAATCAACGTGCCTATTCCGGTGCCTCTTCCTATGTTCTCCTTTACTGGGAACAAAGGTTCTTTTGAGGGTGACTTGAACTTTTACGGCAAGATGGGATTGACCTTCCTCACCAAGGCAAAGACTATAACGAGCTTGTGGAAAACTTCGCTCATTGAGGAGAGTCAGCCATCTACCACAATGCCTACACAGAACTGATCAGGTGATAAGTGCCAATATTTAATATGCTGAATTATATCCATTTAGTAGTGCGGCGGTGTAGAAGATCGCCGTATGCAAGTGAAGCGTACGATGAGACAGACGATAATGAGTCCATACTAGCACTCTGCAAGTGATAGTTCTGGTTATGAACCAGGACTATACTTATATCAAGAGCCGTACCGAAAAGCGACTCATTAAAGCAGCCAATTAAGGATCTAGGCAGGTGAATTGAAGCCACAAGCCTGAGATCGGGCCTTCAGGCTTTCGCGCTTATCCGCGCTTATCCGCGCCCCTGTGCCCTGAAGATCAACAAAAGACAAATTAGCCTGGGGACTGGCAGGGTCTGCATTTTATTGTTTTCAGGGCTGTCAAAAGCACCAACGAGCGATCCAAGGCCACAAAAGAGTGATCTTGTACCTAGAGATGGGTCCCAAAGCCACATATACCCCTGAGTATTCAGAGCCGCTTCTGAAGCTCGTGGCGGAGCTCTACCGCGAAGAGATAAAGCCCACGCTAGGGGACTTGAAGCTATCAAAGATGATCGATCTTCTTGAAGTGGCACAATACAATTTGGAAAAATACATTGTTTTCCTGCGAGCCGACAAGGATCATATGCAGCTGCTCAGGCATTACATCGTTGGCTTATTCTACATATACCTTGTCATCCCGAGCTCGATACAGTTCCAAATTAAGAACAAAAACTATGAAGTATTTCTTGCCTTAAAGACCCTTTTCGAGCGGGAATCAAACATGAGCAATGTCAAACAGCTGACCATCGACTTCATCGCTTATCTTAACGATCAATCCTCTTTGCCTGAGCAATTTGAATTGCTTAACACGAGGTCACGTACCAAAAGGGCAAACACGTTGCCCTCATCCACGTTAGAGACAGATCTTTCACAGTACCTGAGGACCTCCAATCAAGAGCAGAGAGCTCATGAGCAACAAGACGGAGACTCGCACTCAGATACGGATACAGACTCGCTCACATCCACAAATTCGTCAATCAATGACATGTGGGAAAGACCCCAGTTTGAGCCAAACGATCAACTAATGTTAGCCACAGAGCACGACGTTCTTTCATCTGAGGATGTTGGACTGCAACCACCATCAAGTCTGCCTCCTCCAATTCCAGAGAATAAAATTATGGAACCGGCAGATTTCCCTTTGAAGGCCTCAAACGTGAGATTTTCCTCACCACCACCGAGACTGAATCATGCTAAATCATTCCCAGTTACGGAGGAGGATATAGAAACCATGTATAATGGAGGGCACGGAGAGTCGATAGATGAGGCTGGCTTCAACAATCAGAAGGAGTATTTCGTGCCCACTTCTGCACACCGCAAAGATTCATACCATTCCGTCTATGGTGATGACGATGAAACCTTTTCCGTGATACAGTCTGTTCAAGCCAAGAACCTTTATTTTGACCTCAAGTCAGGAAGATTCTCATACATGATATTTGACGTACGACCACGCAAAAAGTTTGACTCCCACCACATTCCATTTGAAAATGTTGTCAATGTTGACCCATATTTGATTATAGAATCGCCAAATTTGCAGTCTCTGGAGGATGCAGTGAGTCGAACAGTATCGAAGGAGTTATCTTTAAAGCTGAGCAACTTGACAAAGTTTGACAAGGTGCTGATATACACGGATGATAGCACTTCTGTCTCTGTGTCAGCGCCCGAGGACTTTATGGTTAAGCTTACGATGATGCTAAGCGAAAACAAAATCGACTCGAGGGCCCTCTTGGGAGGCTTTGATGCATGGAAACGATTCCTTTCGAAGAACAAAATTGGTAAGACAGAGTTGAGTTTTGTGGCAAAGCAGCCGCAAATTGTGCCGAAACCTCCCTCGATACCACCGCCTCCCATTCCTCTAAATGATGACATCTCGCCCAGAGCAATGACACCGGTGTCGGGGAGTGCTCCTCCGCCAGTTCCAGCTCATGCACCAAAAGCTACGCCATTTGAGCCAGCACAGATTAGAGCTCAGCCACAATCTTCAAGACCATACCCTACGGACCAGCTGCTCTATAGCTCGTCCCACGACGAGAGACACCGTGGCCCAGTCAACAAAATGGGCCTGTATCAGCAGCAGCCATTCGCACAGGCTGGATCGTTGCCATACCCTCAACAGCATTACGCACCACAGCAGTACCCAGTTCATCATCCTCAGCCTTCCCAGCCATACCCGCAAAATGGGTTATACGATCAAAGGGGCTATGACAGGGCACCAGCGCAAATCCCACACAGACACGGCCACGGCCACGGCCACTCGCAGCACTCCAGTCGTGGTCGGATGAACTCAGGGTCAATCCCCACGATCCAGCGGAGCTCCAACATCTTTGTACGCCTATCGATTACGGGACTGAAAAATCTGGGCAACACCTGCTACGTCAACTCTATGATGCAGTGTCTATTTGCCTCGAACCGGTTCCGGGAGGTGTTTGACCAGAACAAGTTTGAAGAGTATGTGAATCCAAAGTTTGAGGGCAGGATGATTTCTCCGATTCTGTCAAAGCTATTCCAGAAGATGTACCTGAATGGCGGGTGCTCGATTGTGCCGATTGGATTCCTCAGAGTGTGTAACTCGCTGAGACCGGATTTGAACATCCCGCTCACGCAGCAGGACACACAGGAGTTTTTGATGTTTTTGCTGGACCATTTGCACGACGAGCTGTCCAACTCTGAGACCGTGGTGAACGACTACCCTGGGCTTGTGAGGCACGAGGATTTCGGCGAGGACTACGACAAGTGGTTTGACGGGCTGATTGACCAGGGGTTCTCGCCCATCTCGAGTGTTTTTCAGGGCCAGTTGCAAGACTCGCTCACGTGCAAAAACTGTGGCTTCAAGTCGTCCAACTACTCCACTTTCTACATGCTATCGCTGAGCATTCCAAAGACCACCAACGCCTTTGGCAAACGCACCAAGAAGGTGCTCTTGGAGGACTGCGTGTCGATGTTCACGCAGGAGGAGGTGCTCACGGGAGACAATGCGTGGGACTGTCCCAAGTGCTCGAAGCGGAGAGAGCAGATGAAGGCTTCCAAGAGCCCGAGCCTGACTCCGACAACGACGGCGAAGCCGACAGAGCCTGAGCGCAAGCACAGAAGGCAGCTGATGGCTCCCTTCCGGCTGCGGACGCGGTCTGCGAGCCCGGCACCGAAGCGGGAGGAGAAGGAGCACCACCGGAGCCATCTCAAGGTGCCCGAGTCCGAGGGCAACGGGTTCTCGCCCACCAAGAGCAAGAGCGTCACAGTCAAGGCGCTGACGTTTGTGGTACTTCCGCCCGTGCTGATTATCCACCTGTCACGGTTCCTCTTCTACGACACGTCGCAGAAGGACACGACCGTGGTACAGTACCCGCTTGTGCTGGAGATCCCGCACATGGGCAAGCGGGTCAAGTACCGGCTGTTTGGGGTGGTGAACCACTACGGGACGCTCAAGTCCGGGCACTACACGTCGATTGCCAACAAGAATGCCGAGCACGACCTTGTGCACCCGAACTGGTACTACTTTGACGACGAGACGGTCAAGCAGACGGACCACGGCAGCCTCAACGGGCACGACTCTGTGCACATGAGCTCGAGCGATGTCTACGTGCTCTTCTACGAGCGTGTGTAAGGGTGTTTGAAATTTTTCAGTGTAGACGCACCGCGATAAGATAGCCCGGGGCCCCGCCGTTTCTTTTCTCCGAGCGATCCCGAGCCCGGCAAGCGCCGGGGCCCAGCGTGCGCGGCGCGCCCCGGGATGATTCATACTGAAAAAGTTTTACCCCGATGACACCTGCATATATAATCTCCCGAGCCCGCCTCTAAAGACCCCAAGATGATCTCACAACAGATGCGTGCCGCGGCGCTGTGCCAGGCCCGCCATACTCTGAGGCTCTCGACACGTGGTGGCCGTGCCGCCATCTACCGGGCGTCCCGGGCGTCCCGGAGCCTCGCCACAGCGACTGCTCCCCTCACCGACAAGCGTGCGGCGCCAGCCAAGGAGCAGCTCGACGAGTCGTTTGTCGGGCTCACCGGCGGCCAGATCTTCCACGAGATGATGGTGAGACACTCGGTCGACACGGTGTTTGGCTACCCGGGCGGCGCGATTCTCCCGGTGTACGACGCCATCTACAACTCGGACAAGTTCAACTTTGTGCTGCCGCGCCACGAGCAGGGCGCCGGCCACATGGCAGAGGGCTATGCCCGGGCCTCGGGCAAGCCGGGCGTGGTGCTCGTCACCTCCGGGCCGGGCGCCACCAACGTGGTGACCCCGATGGCGGACGCCCTCGCCGACGGCATCCCGCTCGTCGTCTTCACGGGCCAGGTGGCCACCTCCGCCATCGGCACCGACGCCTTCCAGGAGGCCGACGTCGTGGGCATCTCGCGCTCGTGCACCAAGTGGAACGTGATGGTGAAGGACGTTGCCGAGCTGCCCCGCCGCATCAACGAGGCGTTTGAGATTGCCACGTCGGGCCGGCCGGGCCCAGTGCTCGTGGACCTGCCGAAGGACGTGACGGCCGCCATTCTACGCCATGCCATCCCGGTGAGATCGACTCTGCCTTCCAATGCTCTCGAGCAGATCACCAAGGCCGCCACGACGGAGTTCACCCTCGCCGCGGTGAAGCGGGCCGCGGACGTGCTCAACAAGGCCAAGAGACCCGTCATCTACGCCGGCGCCGGGCTGCTGAACTCGGAGGAGGGCCCGGCGCTGCTGAAGGAGCTCGCCGACAAGGCACAGATCCCCGTCACGACGACTCTCCAGGCGCTCGGCGTCTTTGACCAGGACGACCCGAAGTCGCTCGACATGCTCGGGATGCACGGCTCGGCGTTTGCCAACCTCGCGATGCAGAATGCCGACTGCATCGTGGCGCTGGGAGCCCGGTTCGATGACCGAGTCACCGGCGCAGTGCCGAAGTTTGCGCCGGAGGCGAGAAAGGCTGCTGAGGAGGGCCGTGGCGGCATCATCCACTTTGAAATCTCGCCGAAAAACATCAACAAGGTGATCACCGCGACGGAGGCGGTGGAGGGCGACGTCACCACGAACCTCAAGTCGTTCCTGCCGCTGGTGAAGCCCGTCGACAAGAGACCCGTGTGGTTTGACCTCATCAAGACGTGGAAGCGCAAGTACCCCTACGACTACTCGAGAGAGACCCCGGGGTCCAAGATCAAGCCGCAGACGGTGATCTCGGAGCTTTCGCGACTCTCGCAAATGGAGGGCCGCGAGGTTATCGTCACCACGGGAGTCGGCCAGCACCAGATGTGGGCGGCCCAGCACTGGACGTGGCACCACCCTCGCACCTTCATCACGTCTGGCGGCCTCGGCACGATGGGCTACGGGCTGCCGGCGGCGATTGGCGCGCAGATTGCCAAGCCCGAGGCGATTGTCATTGACATTGACGGCGACGCCTCCTTCAACATGACGCTGATGGAGATGTCGTCGGCGGTCCAGGCCAACGCCCCGGTCAAGGTGGTGGTGCTCAACAACGAGGAGCAGGGCATGGTGACGCAGTGGCAGTCGCTCTTTTACGAGCACCGCTACGCGCACACGCACCAGGCCAACCCGGACTTTATGAAGCTCGCAGACGCGATGGGCTTCGAGGGAATCCGCATCGAGACCCAGGACCAGATGGCGGAGGGGCTCAACCGCTTCATCAAGGCCACCAGACCGGTGCTGCTCGAGGTGCTTGTCGAGAAGAAGGTGCCTGTGCTGCCGATGGTGCCTGCGGGCAAGGCGCTTGACGAGTTCATTGTGTACGACGCCGAGGTGGAGAAGAAGGAGAAGGAGCTCAGAAGCCAGCGTACCGAGGGCAAGCACTAGGTATTTATCGAGATGCATCATGTGCCGCCGTAGCGATTGTAAGGTAGTCCCGATACGGTAGTCCCGATTAGGTAAGCCTTTGTGTTACCATGGCAAGGCGTAGCGTCTGGATAAGCTTGGGTAAAGCGTCTATACGAACTTACTCTTGGCTCAAGCGGTGGCTCGCTTCATATTCCTTGTCTGGGCTAAAGCGCTAATTGGGTACTCTGTAACACCCGTAATTGATTTCTCATTCACCTTTTTGTGTCACCTTTCCACCCAATCATAAAGAGCACCCGGAACGTCAGCGGCAGAGTCCCGTTGTCGCCGTGCATCGCCTCGTAGATGGCCTGCGATGCTAGAAGCACATCCCGCGGTAGAGGGGTGATGCTCTTGCCGGCGTTGGCCTCCCCCATCAGCTGGAGGTCCTCTAGCACCGCCGCCATGTCAGGGTACCCCACTACAATCTCCTCCACGTCGATCGTCACGAGGGTGAAGTTGGCCTGCTTCAGCAGGTTGGTGATGTCGTTGACAGTCACTAGCGGCGACACTCGCGGCGACATGCCACCGAGCCTCTCACTCTCAGCAAGTTGCAGAGACGTCCGCAGCTCAAACAGCGAGTCCTCACACAGCATCGAGCCCAGAAAGAGGCCGTCCGGTCTCAGCAACGTGTTGATCTGGCGTAGCACCCCGGGCAGGTTGTTGATCCAGTGCAGGGCCATGTTGGAGATCACAGCATCAAACGACTCGGCAGCCTGAAGCGCTGGAATGTCCATTGCCTCCTCATCACACTCGAGCCTCTTGAGCTTCAGCACCTCGTTGAATGGCTCGTGGTCCCACCGGTGGAGCATCTCTTTGCACGAGTCCACCATCACCAGCTCTCCCAGCCGGGATCGCACTTCACCCGCCTCGGACGACTCCTCCACGAGTGCCTTCTCCAAGTTGCCAGAGCCACTTCCAAGGTCCAGCACTCGGCCAAACGACCTCTTGATGAAGGCCAGACGCTCCACAGTGCGCCGAGCCACCTCATCCCGAAGGTACTCCACTTGCTCTGACCGCGGGTCCAGAGCCGCCCGCCGCCTCTGCGCCAGCTTCATCTTCCTGTCAAACACCTCGTACGGCTTGGTGCTGTAGCCTCTCACACTGAGGCTCCGCACGCCTCCCGCTCGCTTCATCATTTCGCCATGCAAGCGTGTGGTGATGATTGTGGGGAAAAGGTCGCGGATGCAACTCAGGCAATCAACAATAGGATTGTATGATTGGCCTCGGGGCTCGGTGCCGGCGTCGCGGCCTCCTTCTGAGAGGAAGAGTATGGGGCCCACAGAAGGTGACACACCGATTCCATGCCTCAATTGCGCAGATTGAGAAGCTGGCAAAGAGACAGCCCTCTGCTAAAGAGCTCCAGCAAGTGGCAGCCGCCATCACTGCATCTCCTGATACCAGAGCCCTACTGAGATACAACGAGCTGCTTTCTCAGCTTTCCAAGTCCTTCTTTGCACAGCTGCCGCCATGGATGAGGTACCGGATCCTCCACCAGCCGCAGATTGCAACGCTGTCCCTCGAGTCTTACACCCTTCGGCTGGATCGAACGCTGGCGCTTCTCGAGGAGATCAACAGGGAGGAGATGAGTAGCGAAGACCTCGATGCACTGAAAAAGCTGATGAGACCAGACATCGTCGAGACCGTGAGCCAGGCTGTGCGGATTGGCGATGACGAGTACTCGTTGTCGTTGCTTGACCTGTACAAGCGAGAATATGGCGAGGCGCCACTAGAGGACCTCCATACTTGGTTTTACTCGGCTCTAGAAGCTGGGAATAACGCTATGGTGATGGAGCTACTGGAAAGCGCAAAGCTTCTCCCTAATTTACCGCATCTCGAGAAAAGGATGGCCATAGCCTCTGCGATACACACTGGAGACCGCGGCATGCTCCTGAAGCTTTGGGAGGCGAATGATACAGCCACCAGTCTCGAGGCCTCTCTGCTAGCCCAGGCTCTCTGCGGTGGCGATGTCATCTCGTGTATTGACTTGCTGTCCTATTTGCAACCCGTGACTGAGGCGCTAGAGCCACAAGACTTCCAGTTTCTAGTTGAGTACATCAAACGAGACATTCGGGAGCTTGGTGTGGAACGGAACTCCCACATGGACAGAAGTGTCGTTTATGGAGCACCGGACGATATCAAGAGACCAGATATCTCAGCGGTCCTCCAGAAGCACAACGTCTTTTCCCGAGACTACCCGGAAACGCTAAAGACCCTTTATGCTAATCTCCTCATCACGGCGGTCGCTGAACTTACAAATACTACTGGGGTGGTTTATCTGTATACAAAATTGCCCCTTATCCACTTCGATTCATACGCATATACACTACTCTTGCATGCCTGTGAGAGAGGTAATGACGGATCCTTCAGGGCATATGAGCTGTTCAAGTTTGCCAAGCAGAAGGGTATCGCCATATCTCGCACAGGGTACGCTAGTCTATTCAAAACAGCAGAGGGCAGCTATGAGCATCTACTGTTTTATCTCGAACTGTTTTTGAGGGAGCACTCAAGTCTCTCTTTTAGAGAAAAACACAAACTCAGATTGATGTCCAATTACAAGAGACTACCAGAGAAGTCTAAAATGCTCATCAACAAAATACTGAGCTCACCAAGTCTTGTCCCGGAGATTGTCACCGAACGATTGCAGGAGTTTCCTGAAGGCTTTATCGATAGCTTTGAGCCCACTCTTCGCAAGTCGCACTACGATCAACGGGAGTCCCAAACTCTAAAGCGTCATCATTCATCAAATTAAACCTCAACACGACCTGCATACATTTTGAGGTTTTTTCCACTCCAGTCAACCTCTTCAATCACTTCAAGAGCTGACCGATATTTCTCATCTCCTGTAACCAGTAGCCTCTCACCGTAGCAACTGTGAAGCTCTTCGCTTGCCAGTTTACGCACTTTAGCTAATGGGTGATTCATCATTAGCCAGAGGAGCCTTGTCTTCGCTTCCGGAAGGTCGTATACAACATACATATTCCCGAAGATCTTTATGGCACAACCCAGGCGGGTCATGTTTTTCGTACCCAAATGAAGATTGTGGACACGAATGTAAAGTCCCTTCAAGTTGAAGTCTGGTGGTATGGCGATCCCAGTCTGAAGAATGCGAGACAAGAACTGCATACCTACAAGAACTTGCTTGGAGTGCCGCTGCCCTTTGAATGTTGAATCGCTTTCACTCCCTGCCTTAATGAGAGCTGCCAAACGCAAAAGCAGTGCCTTCTGCTCTGGCGCTCCTAAAGTGGAGTAAAAAGCGGTGAAGGCATGCAATGAGCTTTTCAACAGGTTCTCTGGAGCTCTAATTGCGCCGGCTGAGAAGATGAGACCCCTGAGAAGCTCTTTTTGTGCCACTTCATTGTCTTTATACTTTGATCTGAGGCACTCTAGTAAATGATAAAAATAGTTGGAGTGCTGTGGTGACTCTGAAGTCAATTGCATTCCGAAGATGGCTTGAAGCAGTTCAACAGAGGCAGTCCTTATCCTGTCAATGGGCTCGCCAGCCAACCGGATCAACTTGAGCTCCAAATTTGTTTTCAGTGAGGCCTCGATTGATGCTTGGTTTTCTGTTACAAGCTTAAGAGTCGCTAGACGAACATTTGCGCCGACGTCGCCTTGCTCAGAAATGGAGTAGTCGTCAAGTTGGTCCAGAAGGGTTTCCATCATTGAGATGTTGAACACACCTCCCTGGCTCAAGTAGACAGACAACGAACGCACAATAGAAGCCTTGACGCTGTAATCGGTGTCTTCGGTCTTGAGTAGCTCAAAGACATTGGTTGACTTTTTGCTGAAATTTTGAAGGAGAGCAACAGACTCCGAAGTGGTCGAATTCTTGTTCTTCATGTAATGGAGCCATTTGTCCCAGTAGATATCAGGTAAGGAGAGTTTTGGTGCGATTCTTTTGACAACTTCCATAATCTCCGGTGAGTCGACCCTCAGGGCATCAAACAGATTCTCGAAGACCACATCGGAAAGAGAACAATCAGTGTCCATCAAAGAGTTCAAGAAGCATAGATATGACATCACAACGAAAGGTGGATCACGGTGATGGTTTATTTTGGTCGAGTTGAATGCAGGAAGGATTTTGTCGAGGCACTTTGGCGAACGAACCAGCGGATATATCTCGGAGAGAGCCAAAAAGGCATTGGGTAGGGCTTTGCCAGATCCCGCTATAATGGTCTGTATGGTGTTTTCAATGACACTTGGAGAATCCAAGGCAATCATCACCTTGAGTGCCTTCGATGACATTATTGAGATCTCATTGTCAACGTTGTAAATATTCTCCATCAGGAAATCAATGAACTTGGATTTCATGTTGGGAAAAAATTCGATAATTTTGAGTGGTAAAGATAGGTAGGACTTTTCAATTGATCCTAGATCAATAAAATCAAGGACCTCAATTACTCTGATGCTTCTTGCAGAGTTAGCGCTGGAATCGGGATAAAAGTGAGACCACGTTCGAGAGCCATGACGACCTACTAGCTCCTGTAAAGCCGCAGTGGCAGATCTCCTAATGAGAATCTCTTTGTCGAAACAGCAAACCAAAATCAAGTTTGTGAAAATAACCATGACGAGGTCTTCATTCAATAACTCTAACTGATACTTGGCCAAAGACCACGCAACAAAGTTGGAAGCATCACGGATATTGGAACCGGCAATGAAAGTGATGCGTTCTTGCTGGAAAAAAAAGGTTCGATCGAGGATATTTTGCACAGTGGCCAGTCCCGATGGATCAACGAGATCTAGCCGCAGAACCTCAGCCAGACAGAGAAGATAGGTGTGTAGTCTGTCAGAGTTGACACTGTCTGATTCAAGATCTGAGAGCGCTTTCGTGTTGTCGATTAGATCTAACACTAGATCGATCCGATCACAATCGTCAATGCGAGTTAACATTTTGGAGTATTGTCTAGCAAGTGTGAATCTGGTTTCTGTGCTCTTATGAGAGAATTGTGTTTCAAACCAATTAAAGACGTCTTCCAACAAGTCCATATCGTCGAGCTGAGTAATGTTCACAGTGAGCTTTGAAAGAATCTTTGAGACTATGTCCACATTTCCTGTATGCGTTTCTGTGTACTCAATTACTACTTTAGCAGCCTGCACTGTAACACTGGAAGTTTTCATGTTTGGATCCTTGTGAAGGGCAACGTTAAATGCAAACAGCAAACCCTGTGCTTCGACATCGGAGAATTCACTGAAATTTCTAAAGAAGTTTTGGGTGAATTTGTGGAACAGGTCTTCACAGTCCATTCTCATTATCAGTGATCCAAGAAGCCTCGAGCCTAGAGCCTGCAGTGGACCAGAATGAGAAAGCTGAGAATAGCCAATGTCATAAAGCTGGAATCGTATGTCCTGATCCAGAGCCTGAAGCTTGAATGGCGCCAACACAAGTACAGTCAGCCAGCAGAGCAGGAAGTACTTTACATGCCAGTGCAGGTCAGGGCTAAGGAGCTGTTTCGTCAAGACCGCGATGAGGTAAACGTCTGTCTGGAAGTAGTTCAACATCTTCTTAGCACCGGCGATCTTGGCCAAGTTGTAAAATACCTCACAGATCAGAGAATTGCCCTCATCTCGGAGGTATGATTCCGTTATGATTGATATATAGAGCTCGAGCTGAGGGTGTAGAAGTTGTGGGCAAGGTTGGAATTGATGCAGATCCTTCAGTAGGGCGTTTACGTCTGCAGCTGAGTCCTTAAGGGCCAAAAGATTCAGTTGCCGGAGTATGGAGCTGTGCAAGTTCTTGGCCACTTTCGCCACGCGTAGCTCATCCACTTCCATGGTTTGGCTGGGAAGCAGGTGCGCGCTGCAATGTAGTACTGGGGATCTATCTCATCGTGTTTGTTTTCGCTACGCGTCGCGGTCCGCTGGATCCTCTAACTACAAACGCTGCTTCGAATCAAAAACTTTTCAATTGTCGTAGACAAGTGCTTGTTGAGATCAATACACGGCATGAATGATAGATGTATGTCTCAAGATTAACGGCCGCTAGCACCGTTGTCATGGTCACATAAAGGATTACAACTTGGACGCAATTCTCTGATACTCAGCCAGGAGTATCTCTTGCGAATCCAAGGTTCTGTACTTGCCTGGAGTGCTGTAGTAGTTCCTTGTTGAACACTTCGGATCTTTCTTGAAAGACCACGTATGGAAGAGATGTGAATAGTGGAAATCGTGGTGCACTGGGTTGTCAAGGCACACAAGCGTAGGCTTTGGCTTGTAAGTCTTGGAAAAATGTCCATGAGTAGCAGTATGAGTTGCTCTGCAAGTCAGCATTAAAGAGTATTCGTCATTTTTCTGGATATGTTTGATGAGCTCCTCCGAGATCAGCTCAATAGGTAGCTTGTCCAACATCTGCGGCAGGCTTGCTAAGGGGCGATGGGATCGTGATCTGATATTCAAACGAGGGAGGTGCAAATGAAGTAGTCCCTAGAGGACATAAGAGTGATGAAGTATCACTGGTCACTTGAAGCAACGTCAAATGATCACATGAATTCTTCTATTTAAATTTCGTTGAGAAGTGCTATGCCAAAAGCAAGGTGTTTTGGGGTGTTTAAGGTGCATCGGCCTGACGGGTCGAGACTAGGACCAACGTTTCTTCTTCTAACGAACGAGAAATGCGCAAGGATTTGATCTAGCAGATGGAGTTTGCACAGTTAGTGATCCACTCATAAATCATGCTTATGCGAGTATTCTTATAATATGAAGAGGTCAATTGGAAAATGCACCAATCGCCCCTCATTGGTGCGTACTGAGGATAAGATCGCGCATGCCTCCAATATGCAACTTGATCTAGGAACACATCTTGAGCGATCCCGGTGGAATCATCGTCTTCACCTCTTTATTTACACTTGTTGCTAGCTATCTTTCTTAAAGCCGTCTTTGAGTACTTGTCTCTGTGCAGTCAATCATTAATTGAAAGCCACACTAGACTGGTTTGTTTATCATTCTCAGATCATCAGCGCCTGCTGAATTGGCTGTTTCCATAGTGCTTTCAAGCTCTCAAGGGGGTACTCCCGCAAGGTCTGCAATGAGTCTGAGCGAACAATTAGTATCTTTCTTATACTTCCTGTGCCGATTGAGATGACGTGTGGCTAAAAAGGGCATGGATCAGATGAACGAACAAGATTTGATCCAAGAGTTAGTGATCAGAGCTGTTGAGCAATTTCAGAAAATGTGAAGATGGTAACCTGGCCGAGTGGTCTAAGGCGCCAGGTTAAGGTCCTGGTCTCTTCGGAGGCGTGAGTTCGAACCTCACGGTTATCACTATTCGCATTTATTTTTTTTCATTTTTTTTTGTAGGCTACCTGGGACAAATGTGCGTACGACCCTACGAATCTTTACATAGTTCTTTCGATGATATCTATTATGACTAGAAGTGATTTTCTACCGCCTCCTTAATGTCTGCAATGCTTTGGGGTGTGGTGCGACAACAGCCTCCAACAACACGCACATTACCAATCTCCTTGAGCCGTGCAACGTACTCGTCCCATGTTGGCAACACTCTGTTAGGGTCAGTTCTCCACTGTCTTTCCACGTAGACCTCCCCTGAATTTGGGTATACAATGAGAGGCTTCTCCACAGGTTGTAGCTTCTCCATCCATGATAGTGAAATATCAAGACCGAGACAGTTGACACCAACAAGGATGAGGTTAGGGTCCTGTACCTCGCGGAGCACTTTGATCACCTCCGACAACGGTGTATCATCAGCCAGGGTATCCTGCTTGACACTGAGTGCTATCCAATATGGCTTGTTGTAATCCTTCATCATGTCGATCAAGACTCCGATCTCATTAAAGTGTGGAATGGTTTCAAAGCCGATAATGTCGACTCTCTCGTCCTCGCACATGATCCTCAGTCTGATCTCATGATATTCTCTGATGTCCTCCTTGGATGCACCTTGGTAGTCACCAGTGTACTCACACCCGTTAGAAAGTGATGCGCCATAAGGCCCGATGCTGGCAGCGATGAAGACGTCATCACGTTGTGTCTCCTTCTTTGCCTCATCCGCGAGATCAATGCTTCTCTTGACGATTTCTGGGTAGTCGACATCAGGGAACCAGTGCTTGATGATCTTCTCGCCTGTCTGGTAAGTAGACGTTTGCACTATCTCGGCGCCACTCTCGATGTAGCTCTTGTGAATGTCCTTAATCTTCTCAGGGTCTGTCACAACTGTATGCGTGGACCAAAGCGCGTGAGCTTGCGACTCTGCAGGGAGAAGCGTCCCGAGTGCTCCGTCGAGTACAACAGGCTTGCCTGTGTTAATTCTCTCCTGGATAGAATGCATCGTATGTTACTAGCAAAATGCACTAAAGTAGGTATGTCCAAGTCTTTATACCTGGCCTGTGGGGAAGAGTCATCGGCATTTTCCGTCTCTGCCTTGAAAAGGCCCGCGCGGCTCGCCGTTTACGAGTGCGGCAACATCCGTGCATGAACGTTCCACCGATCTCAGGCAAGCTATGAACACTTAAAGAGCTTTCAGATAAAAGAGATATGTTTATTCATAGTATAAATAATAGACTTCTAAAGCAGCACAAGCCTAGCTTCGAAGGGCTGTAACTTACCCTTCAGCGGATTATCAACATTCTTGAGTATCACCTCGCCTGATGGCACGTCAAATTTGACATCTTGCTTGGTGAAGTTAAGGGCCACATAGATGCGCTTACTTCTGCTCGACTTGATAAAGGCAAACACCTCCGGGTTCTCATATTCCACCATCTCAAAGACTCCATGAGTGAGAACTTCTTTATAAAGCTTTCTGATCTTGACGGCCTCTCTATAGAAGTTCAAAATGGAGTCGGTATCCTGGTCTTGGTCTGCAACATTGATCTCTTTGAAGTTGTCAACAACCTTCATCCAAGGCTTTCCCGTTGTGAACCCAGCTTGCTCCGATGAATCCCACTGCACTGGTGTTCGGGCGTTGTCCCTGGCGAGAAGATTAATATTTTTGAGAAGGATTCTCTTCTCTTCTTCCGTGTGCTCAACTTGGTTGAACTCATTCCAGTAGTTGATAGTGTTGATATCCTTGTATTCGGATATGTCCCATTCCAAAGGCACATTGGTGGTTCCGATCTCTTGCCCCTGATAGATAAAGAGAGTACCAGTGAGCGAAGCTTGAAGAAGAGCAAGCATTTTAGAAGATCTGTTCCAAAGCAGCTTGTTCTCCGTTGATCCAAATCTTGAGACAGCACGAGGCTGATCGTGGTTCTCTATGAAGACAGTTGACCAAGCATCGTTGAACTTGCCAGTGTTACTGTCGAAAATGAAATCAGCCTGATCACGAATAGCATCCTTGAACTCAGTGAGGGGCCAGTTATCTCTATACAAAAAGCGATCGCCGATCGTAGTGCCAACCTGTACCGTATTGAAAAGGAACAACATGTTCATTTCTTTCTCCTTGGCTGAAACGTACTTGAAAGCGTCTGACTTGGTGCAGTTTCCCACCTCGCCCACAGTCATTGCGTCGTATTTGGAGGTAACTTGGTCGTACATTTCCTTGTGGAACTCGTGAATTCTTGGGCCGTTTCTCGTCAGAGAAGCAGCAGGCTGATACTTTCTGTCTGGGAATGTCACAGCCACATCCTCATATGTTTGAACCTTAGAGTAAAGGCCTGCAGTATCTATTCTGAAACCGCTGACACCTTTTTCGTACCAGAACTCCAGAGCGGATTTGTACAGTGCCGTTCTGAGCTCTGGGTTTTCCCAGTTTACATCAGGCATTGACACGGCAAAGAGATGAAGATAGTACTGTTTCGTAGCCTCATCCCACTCCCACGCCGACCCAGAAAAGTTAGAGGCCCAGTTGTTGGGTTTATCCTTCCAGATGTACCAGTCTCTTTTTGGGTTGTCTCTGGAAGACTTCGATTCTTGGAACCACTTGTGCTCAGTCGACGTGTGGTTGATCACAAGATCGAGGATCAGCTTCATACCACGCCGTTTAATTTCAGCGAGGAGAAGGTCCATGTCCGCCATAGTACCAAACTGAGGGTTCACCTGCTCGTAGTCCGAAATATCATACCCCATATCATCTAGGGGGGAGGCATAATGAGGCGATAACCAGATGACGTCGACACCAAGTGACTTAATGTGATCGAGCTTTGACGTCAAGCCGTTCAAATCGCCGATACCATCCCCATTCGAGTCCTTGAAGGAAGCGGGCCAAACTTGGTAAACCACAGAATCCTTCCACCAAGGTGTCGCAGTAGTAATTGTCATACTTTGAGTGTGCTTGCTGTAGTTGATTGAACTAAAGCTCTGGGGCCTCCCTATTTATAACGAGGTTTGCGTTACACCTTGGGTGCATTTACTCAGACCATTTGAACGATAATCTCAGCAGTAGATCATTATTGAGAAATCCAACCGAGTATTGAATGCTATTTACAGCTCAGGAAGCAAATATTAATTCGCTTGCGTTGCAAGACTTTCAGTCAGGAGCCAATCCTTCTTGGGGTGTGCCGAGCAAGGTGCGGAGTAAGTCTTTTAATGCTCGCTGTAGATTAAATCCCAGAGTTTATCTGTCAAAGTTCAGCTCCCCCACATTTCGGAAAAGGTGTCGTCGTAAAGTATTAGCGAGAAAAAAAGACGTACACCCCTCCATCCAAGACACACCTCCCTACAGTAGCAATAGCCCGGCCGAGGGGAACCGTGACAGCCAAGATCATCATCATATTCAATGCTCGCTTTACACAGTCAAGCCGGGGGTCCATTTAGCAAGCCGTCATCTACTTTTGATTTGTTGTAGGCTTCCCCCGCGGTGGGGTACGTCAGCTTGCATTAGAAATGGACCCTGCCTGGAAACATCCCTTCCGCAACTCCCCCAAGTTGCACCAGATCTGTTGAATGACCATGCCCGGTATGTAGCTTGGAATGCAGGACCCAACGTAAATGGGGGGATAGTAACAGTACAGCAGACTTCACCCAAGAAAACTGCATTTCCACCCTTATATAAAGTTCTTGTGCAAGCCCCCTAGTTGGCTTATCGAGTCAAGGACCTACTTGTAATATTGAAAACATGCCCGCCTTTGTGGAAGATATTCGGAAGCCTGAAGAGGTCATTGATATAAGCGACAAGAAGACCTCCTTGTCCGACATCGATACCAATACTGCTGTTGATGACTACATTGCGCAGTTTATTGAGATCTCGAGCAATGCGCAGTCTAATGACAAGGCTGAGAAGCACATGTCTTTGAAGCAGGGTCTTCGTACTTTCCCCAAAGCGGCACTGTGGTCGATGGTACTCTCCACTGCACTTATCATGGAGGGCTTTGATACCTCTTTACTATCCTCATTGTTCAATCAGAGCGTGTTTCAAAGAGACTATGGTGACTATTTCCCAGAGATTGATCAATGGCAACTGCCAGCTAAATGGCAAACTGCCCTCACCATGTCCTACCGTGTTGGTGACATCATAGGTTTGTATGTGGCTGGCATCTTCGCTGAGAGATTTGGGTACAGAAAGACTCTGATCTTTTTCATGACTTTGATGATAGGATTCATCTTCATTATCTTCTTTTCCGTCTCTAAGGAGATGCTTTTGGTTGGCGAGCTTCTCTGTGGCCTTGAATGGGGAGCTTTCCAAACGCTGACAGTGGCATATGCCTCAGAGGTTTGTCCTGTTGTTTTGCGAGTGTACCTCACCACTTATGTTAATGCCTGCTGGGTGATTGGGCAACTTATTGCTGCTGGTGTACTTAGAGGCACTCTCAATATGAATACCGAGTGGGCCTACAGAATTCCATGGGCACTGCAGTGGATTTGGCCCATCCCTATTATTATCGGTATTTACCTATCGCCAGAATCGCCTTGGTGGCTTGTGAAGAAAGGGAAGGCACAGGAAGCTAGACATAGCTTGAAAAGATTAATCACACCAAACAAGGACCTCCCTGATGTTGAAGTCCTTGCAGATGCTATGCTAAAGAAAATCCAGCTGACTCTAAAAGAAGAAGACATGAAAGTTTCAGACTTGTCATACATGGATTGCTTCAAATCAAAGAACCTCAGAAGAACCACCGTGACATGTGTGGTGTGGGTTATCCAGGTTGCTACCGGATCAGCCCTGATGGGTTACTCCACCTACTTCTACACTCAAGCAGGGCTCAGCACGAGCATGTCGTTCACATTCTCTATCATCCAATACGCCCTGGGTCTACTAGGGACATTGTTCTCTTGGGTTCTATCACAGAAGCTTGGACGCTTTGACATATTTTTTGGAGGGCTTTGTATCAATTTTGTTGTTCTCATGATCGTTGGTGGGCTTGGCTTCAGTAATTCCGAAGGGGCCTCATGGGCTGTGGGCTCATTGTTACTCATTTACACCTTTGTTTATGACTTCTCTGTTGGTCCAATCACCTACACAGCAGTCACAGAGATTCCGTCTGCCAGCATGAAGACGAAGACTGTTGGACTTGCAAGAATCATGTACAATGTCGCTAGTATTCCGGTCAATGTCGTGACGCCTTACATGCTAAATCCAACTGCGTGGAATTGGAGGGCCAAAACAGGGTTGTTCTGGGCTGGAATGACATTTGTTGCAGCAGTGTTCACTTGGTTTGAGGTTCCTGAAACGAAGGGTAGAACATACGCAGAGCTGGATGTGCTTTTCGCCAACAAGGTCAATGCGAGAAAGTTCAAATCCACCCAGCTTGAAACTTTCAATACTGAGGAGATGCTCAAGAAACTGGACGACAGCGAGATCCGGGAGATTGTGGACCAGACCAAGCAAGGTCAGACCGACTCGGAAAAGGTGTGAAATATGCCCAATATAGGTATCATGTTGAATAATTGGGTAGCTCTTGCTGTAGCTTGCCCAACCCTTTACGAGCTGCAAGTGCGTCGACATATTCCGTAAAGCTTTCTGTTCGAGCACTTCAGCATTTCTATCTATTCAAGCTTTGTTCCACCTTGGTAAACGAAAGAAAATTGTTCAAAATATGCCACTACTTACCTCCCGAAAATTTTGAACTATTCCTACAGAAAAGACAAACAGACACATTTCTCCCTGACTTATTGCACTGTTATTAGTTACTAAATGTCTGATGTAATGGGGGTGTTCGAAGTAGGAATTGGATTGCCTTAAAATGCGTTCGAGGGACCCCAAGAAATCCCATCGATCCCCGGAAATTAACATCAGCATCGCGCGCCCTATAGACCGGGTCCTCTCTCTTTTCCTAATTCTTTGGATTGTCTGCTTGAGGGGTTCTAATGTGACTCAGGAATACCATACTCAGTGCTTACGTTTGAACATGACCAAAAGCATCTCTAACGACCTGCTACGAGACGAATTGAGAAGACCTCGAAAAATTACCCGAGATCTAGTTTGATTAGCTTACGAAAAACGAAATACATTTAGCAATCACTTCTCAACTTCAACCAGGTCACACCTTATTGAAGAATACAGACCCACTTTCCCTTGGAATGTGAAGACCCTGCTCCTTACGACTAACTCCAGACTACAGAGATGACCTACCAATGATTCTTTCAGCCTCTTTATCGGAATGTTACTAGAATTTGAAGGGTGTTGCATCTGTGAACTTGACACATCCATAGATTCCAGGAGCAAAAAATCCAAAGAAAGAGAAGACTATGAGCTCATGCAATCAGTAACTAAAGTTTACAGAGCTCTCCTCATTCAGTCTCGCTTGGAATAGCCGAGCTCATAATCATGGCCTCAAGCCTACCAAAAGGCCAGGGGGGGAGAAACGCTAGTCCCGATTTCAAGTGACAATACTGTGGCCCGTACCAGAGTGTTATGTCATCAAAATCGGTGTCCCGCTTTTGCGGACGCGTTATAAACAGAACACACCGATACAAAATCTGACCTAAGAGGTCAATAACCTATAACAAGAAGGTATTTACTAGGGTTTTTCTGCCCTTGTTCCATTATTGGCTTTACAACGGGCCAGTGCTGAGGAAAAAAAGCCCGGTTATCAGCTCTCTTAAACCCTGAGGTGCGCACTACCGATTGTTGATCCCCCAGCTTGTTTGGCAAAACCCCCTGTGGTGCTGAGCTGGTGGGACTCCACCTTACATAATGACAGTCTCAGGTGGCCGAACAAGGCATGACCGAGCATCCCAACACAAGGAGTCCTCCCCAGAGAAACAGAAAAGGAAGCGAGACATTTTGAAGTCTCTAATCATCCCAGACAACACTGAGTACGACGGATTTCTCGAAAGAGCTGCCAAAGAAGCAGAATTGGAAAACGTGCATCGGAGCCTCCGACGTCGAGACTCCAAAAGGTCCCCGTCCAAGGAAGTCGAGGAATTCAAACTCCATGACTTGCCTGCTACTCCTCTAGGTGAAAAGAGATCACGAGGTCGTTCAACGAAAAGAGAGGATAGTCCCGTCATTGATAAATGGAGTCATAACCCCAATGTGCGAGTTGATTTCAATGAACTGGCGGGAGTTACTGTCAAAGTGAGGTACGACAAGACGAAGTTCTTTCAGTTTAGAGAACCCTCACCTTTAAGGAACGACGACGTACTAGACATAGCGGACCATGAAATGGACGACTTCAACGTTGTTGAGGATGACGATCCCGATGGCTATGAGTCAGAAGATGAGATGCTTTATCGTGGAGCTTTGCCAAAGGCAGAGGCGGTAAATGACCAGACAATACCAACTCATGAGGACCGCGTCCTTTTCAAGAGGCTGCTGAAGAAGTCGGAGCCTGAGAGACTGCGCAATAACTCGGTCATACTCAACCCGGAGGTCGAAGAGGACCCTTTTGCGCAGTCTTCAAAGATAAGATTCATCCAGTTCCGAGATTTCGAAATCCAGACATGGTACACATCCCCTTATCCGGAAGAGTACAGCAGAAATAGCATGCTTTATATTTGCGAGCATTGCCTGAAGTACATGTCGTCCAAATACATCCTGCACCGCCACCAACTCAAGTGCGATCTGTTTCACCCTCCAGGCAACGAGATATATCGTCACGGAGATAATGCTATTTTTGAGATTGATGGCCGGAAAAGTGTTATTTATTGTCAAAACCTTTGCCTGCTTGCGAAACTCTTTCTCAACTCAAAGACTTTGTATTACGATGTCGAGCCTTTTATGTTCTACGTCCTCACCGAGATCGATCCGATCACGAAACAACATCACTTTGTCGGATACTTCTCCAAAGAGAAGCTGAACTCTACCGGTTACAACCTTAGCTGTATTCTCACGCTACCCGTGTATCAGCGAAAGGGATACGGAAGCCTTCTAATGGACTTTTCTTACCTTCTCTCTCGCACTGAGTTCAAACAAGGGACACCTGAGAAGCCGTTGAGTGACTTGGGACTTCTCAGTTACAGAAATTACTGGAAAATCCACGTCGCCTACGCGCTTAAGCTTTTGTACGATGAAGCTCAAGAACGCGAGGCTAGTGGCATACAGATCTCTATTTCTCAAATTGCTGATATGACTGGTATGACACCTTCAGATGTTGTTGTTGGTCTGGAACAATGTAAATCATTGCTCAGAGACCCCAATAGGGGAAGATATGCAATTTCCCTGAAACCTAAACATCTGGAAGCAATAATCGAGAAGTGGGAGTCGAAAAATTATGTTCGATTGAATCCCAGCGCACTTTTGTGGAAGCCAGTGATCTTTGGACCTAGCGGAGGTGTAAATCAAGTTGGACCATCTGCCGTGGAGACTACCAGCGCTACAAAGGAGGCCAGTGTCGAATTCACAGCCAGACCTGACCCAATCAAGACAAGTATTGAAATGCTGGCGAGTTTTTTGAAGGATGATATCCAGGACTCGAGAGATGTGGTTTCGAAGACGATTTCAGACGTGCTTGAATCGGAAGGCGATGATGACTTGGCCCCTGATGAAAACACGTATGTTGTCTGCTTCCCCGGTATGAATTTAACCAAGGCCAAACCGCCGAAGAAAACCATAATTTTGGATGACGAAGAGGAGCAGGATGATCAGCCGGAACCTCAGCAGACCTCAAAAACCGTCATTCGTAAAAGCTCAAGAGGCTCGGCTGATGGCGCTATCGGTGATAAACATGAATATGATGTACTGGACGATGATGGTGATGATCCTTTAAGAACGGAACGGTCCGACGATGAGGAATATCTTGACAAAGCGGATACGGCGGGTGAAAATCTAGATGATGAGGATGATGAGGTTCCATACGCTGAAGAGGAGGAAGATGAAGAGTTAAATGCTAGAAACTTGAAGGCTCAGAGGTTCATCACAAGACGCAGAATACAGTCCAAGAATCTCAAGCAGATTCAAAGGAGAAGAAACCTCAGGTCTAATCTTGTGTTATAGACAGTTGCGTACTGCTAATATAATAATGACACTTGTAGAGTGCGCAATTCGGTTGGATACCATTGGCTCAAGGTCGACTTTTTTCCTGGCTCTTGGTATCTAAGTAGAGCAGCAAGAGCCGGGGCATCTGACCTAAATCGGATGAGAGGACCCACCAAGTAAGTTGCAATTGCTTCTTCCCTTTTCTCCCCGGTATTTCCAGGAGAGATCGGCCAGGTTGTCAGATCATTGGTTTAGCGAATAAGGTTTCCACGGGAAAATCTTCAATTCAACGTAGGCATTAGAAGGGGGTCAAATTGAACGCGAAAAGCCACAATCTCCACATGTGCCCATTATCAAGCTCCATATAAGTGCATGAAAGCCTGTACTGCAGCGCCAAAAGCCAAGGATTGTCTTTCAAGTGGTTAAACCCGCAAGCTTATGACGCGCATCTGTTTACCGTTCGCGCCGAATGCGGCAAAATGCGATGACGCGTGAGGTGAAGGCGGCTACTACGGGGAAGAAGGCTGAGAAATATTCTGACCAGCAGGGATAAACTGGGAGCACAGTCAGTGTTAATATTCGTTATCACCACAGATATATTTGAAGAGCTCGATCCCTCCTGGTGCTCTTACGGCTACGGAGAACAAGAAGCCTGACGCGTAATTCGAGTTTATCTTTTTCGCACTAAATACTCTGCAGCAAGGCACTCCTTTGCACGAGACGCGTCTCAGTCCTTGACAAGTGAGGGAATTGTCATTAAATTTGTGAGACTGGCCTTCCGTTCAATCCTCTACTCCACTGACACATCTCAAGGTCCATAGACCACTTCATTCGCTTCAATTATAGCTTACTGACCTTGGCTCAAAGATGTCCTCTCAAAATGAGTACCATGAGTACGCAACGCTGGAATCTCGGCGCAAGAACGGTCTGGGACTCAAAGACACGTCGTTATCAGTACTTCAGCAGAAGAAGATGTATAAGACTCAGATTCAGAAAAAGTTCGAGGAGTTCAATCACCAAAAGAGACAGACCATGACTTTCAATCACGGAGCTAGACAAATGGCAAACGACCCACCCCTATTTCCGCCTCCGCATTATCATCAAAACTCTTCCCGGACCTCCATGAGATCCAGCTCTTCTGCCTCAATCAACACTGCTCATACTCAGCCAACACAAAGACAGCTGTATCTCTCGCCAGAACAGCAGGAGTACTACTCGAGTGAGATGCTTTCACCTCCTCCCTCCCTCATGCCCACGCAGGGTCATTGGACAAATGAGCAACCGCACATGTCCGATATTGGCGTGTATTCACCGTCTTCGTCGGAGTTCACCTTTGAGGACAAAAAGATAGGGACAGACTCCCCAGCTAGCGAAATGTGGAAGGAGGTTAGTGACGAGGAGATGGCGTCACTAAAGCGGGAGCTCGAGAGACTCAAAGTAATGGAGCATGAAAACTCTCTCTTAAAAACCCAGAATCAAACTCTGAAGAATGAGAACGAGAGACTCATAGCTCAAAGCAAGGAGTCTCCTATCAATGAGCGAGATGAGGATGTATACCAAGAGCTGGAGGAGAAGGAGGAGCAATTAAAGAAGGCGACAAGGATGTTGGAAGAGAAGGAGGAGCACTTTAAGAAGACAACGAGGATGTGTGAAGAACTTGAGGTGAAGTTCACTGATCAGTCACAAGTTATGAGTAAGCTGAAGCTCGTCCAGAAAACAGCTCTGGACCAGAAGAACAAAGAGATTGCACGTCTGAAGGAGGACTTGGCCACCTTGGAGAAGGAGATGGATTCGCTCTACAACGAGAAGGAGGATGACAACACCGCAAATACTACCCCGATGAGCTCGCCTACTACTGACCGCTCTGGTGCTGAAGCTCCCCTTGCTCCGTCAGCTAAAAAGATTCCAACTGCACACATGCCATTCAATCAACCAATTAACACTGAGCTCATACAAGACCTACTATTCACTATAAGATCGCTCAAGTCACACAATGAGATTTTGCTGAAGGAGAAGGGTCATCTGATAATGGCTGCTGAGAAAGACAAGCGCGTCCTAAGGTCTTTGGCTCATTCCTCCAGAAATAAGGTGAAGATCAGAAAAGGCCTCACAATAGTTTCAGAGGTCGGCACTCTGATCTGAAGATCATGACTATTCTACACCTAATGACCACTCCCACTAATCTACTATTCCGAAGTTACATTCAAGTTTTGATCTGTTTTTAATTGATGATTTTCCCAGTACCCTCGGCCGTGATAGCGAATCCGGCTTCATCAAAGGCTAGTGACCAATGATTTTAGTGCTTTAAACCAGCAAAATGGAGGTAAATAAGCGAAATGAATGATATTTGAAATTTTTAAAAGATAGAAAATAATCTCAAAACGTTCTGACAAACAGCGTCATTTCAAGAGATAAGAAAGGGCGTGTGGCGTAGTTGGTAGCGCGTTCGCTTAGCATGCGAAAGGTCTCCGGTTCGACTCCGGACTCGTCCAATTTTTTTTACAGGCTGCCATTCTCGCGAGACAAATTCCTCGGCTTTAAATTTGAACTCCACACCACTCGATGACTACCTACCTGTAAATCAACACTTATATTTTTTTGCGCTTCAACCATACAGAGAGCCACCGAAAGAAAAATCACCAATTCAGTTCCTCTTGTTACTCTATTATTGGTACACATATCCCTATCAGTGTTCTGAAAAAGCGGGGATCACTGGGGTTTTGTCACATAGCTTATCGTCAGGTCACGAAACAAGATGTCAGCTCCAAGACCAAAGCCATGGGAGGTGAGTTCGGGCACCTCAGCAGCTGGTAAGTATCATACAGATCCTGAAGTCTGAAAGACCAAATATTAACTAGAGTAAAGCTGCCTCCGGACAATCTACCGATATCACACCACAACAGCAGGTACAGTCCCCACTTACGGAACCATCGCTACCAGAGCGGCCGAAATCACTACAAGATACCTCTTCATCACAGCCCTACTCTTATGACTCACCCTCGGGTGGCGCATCCTATGGCTCCGGGATGTATGGCTCTAGTTATGGTAGCGGGATGTACGGAGGCGTTGGAGGGTACGGAAGCTCCATGTACGGTGGGTATGGATCTCGTCTTGGAGGTTACGGGAGTATGTATGGATCTGGATACGGCATGGGAGGTATGGGAGGCATGTACGGAGGCATGGGTGGATATGGAGGAGGAATGTATGGAAATTATGGTGGCATGAATGGAGAAGGGGGTAATGGATTTGCAGAGAGCACACAAGCAACGTTTCAGCTCATAGAAAGTGTCATCGGCGCCTTTGGAGGGTTCGCACAGATGCTTGAGGCGACTTACATGGCAACACATTCCTCATTTTACACCATGATAAGCGTTGCAGAGCAGTTTGGGAATCTTAAGAATGCGTTGGGTTCGTTCCTCGGTATCTTTGCCTTGATCAAATACGTCAAGAGACTTGTCGCAAAGCTGACGGGTTCTCAAGTTCAGCAAACGCTGAGGATTGATGCTTCGGAATTTGCCAAGTTTGATGCGAAGCAGCAGGCAGAGGCCTCGAGATCTTCGAGACGCATCTCACTGAAGCCGTTGTTGATATTCCTTGCCATGGTCATTGGCACGCCGCTTTTACTCAAGAAGCTTGTGTTGTATATGGCAGAGCGCAGAAACATGTCTCTGCCCGGCCAACATCTCGGGACTCATCCTCAACAGCCACTAGATTTATCAAACATTGACTTCGGAAGAGCTCTACATCATTTCGTGCCCGAAAACCCTCAAGTCGAACTTGAGCTGAATGAGGGTGACCTGGTAGCTATTCTTTCACGAAACGACCCGTCGGGCAGAGCGTCCCAGTGGTGGAGAGTTCGCTCAAGAAACGGAAAGACTGGATACGTTCCTGGAAACTATCTCGAGATTATTCAAAGAAAACCAAGACAAGAGTCCATCGAAGCTTCGTCAGGCTCGCCAGTGCCTGGGGTCAGTGCCTAATGCTTTTCGTTTTGCTTGCATTTATCGTCACAGATTTACCACCAGTTTTCATATTATGGGTATAATTCGTAATGCATTCGTACTAATCAATCAATCGATAACAACTGGGTCATCTGCAGTTCCCTCTTTAGCCAAGTACTCGTCGTCGCTGCTCTCAGAATCCAGAAAATCTGAAATTTGATTGAGTATATCATCATCGTCGTCTTCGTCACCGAAATGAATCATAGTCTTGACCCTTTTCTTCGGAATATGTACGGAAGTTGACTCCTTATCTTCCCCGTTATAGTCCTCGAATAGGTCCCGTAATTCAGAGTCAAAGTCATCACCATCATCGTTTGCCTCGCCATCGTCTCCTTCATCTATAAGCTCCACAACCTCTGTCTTTGTATAAGGTTTTAGTTCCTCCAGAACAGTCACCATCCCGCTGTCGTCCACCTCCACTGTTTTCCAGTCTTTGGGAGTGTGAAAAAGAACCAAAAACATGAAATCGTCAAGAATTAGGTCAGAAGGTTGAAACTTGAGGTTGCACAAGGGACATTTGACGGCAAGGGTGCCTTTCCGCTTTTTTGTCAACTTGAGCTTCATGATTTGTGCTTCCAGTCTTGGAGATTTCAAAACCACTTTGAACCGAGTGATGACTTGCTGGCCATCTTCTCTGGGCCTGCTATACTCTTCCGCACTTATTGGTTCGATGGTGTATCTGGGCGCCACCAACTCTGCCTGCTCATAGTAGGTTGTTGGGATCTTATTGACTTTGCAGAAAGATTCGAAGTCGAAGGCATCTCTGTGTGTACATTTCAAGCTCTTTACTGGCTTCTTGATCCTCTGCTGTGATACAATATCGTTGAGTGATAGCTTTGTGCTCAGCACCTCGATCTCCTCGTCCTCCTCCTCTCTTTGCCTTTTCCTCGACAGGGCCCCTTGTGATTCAACAATCTCGATTTTGTTCCCCATGTCTTTGTGCGAGGTGTGTAAAGCACTGGGTCGGACAGCCATTGCTGAGGTGATGGGCCGTACTACACCGCCGGAAGGAAGTGTCTGCTGTGCGGAGTCCATCTATAGGCCTCAACGTGTGTAAAATGAGGCACTCACTCCCGATATTCTCTGGAAAAAGAGGTGCTTAAATCACCTGGAGGGCAGTTGCTGGCGTTTTGTGGTGAGCTTGACGTTAACTGTGCTCTCCCGAAACTAACGGGGGGAATCGCGATGCAATTAGCGCAGTCTTCAGATAACAATAGCAGACATCACTTGAGCCATAAGTCACTGAAATTCGATCAGGTAGGCTCTACGAGCCATCAGATTCTCAATGAAAATCAATTTGCTCTATTGTCGCTTTTTCAGCCCAAGTTATGAAATGACGGAGAGCATTGGGAAGCGCCGTCTAAGCTCTCAGCAAGAAGCTGATCCCAGTTGAAGGGATCGCCAAGGAGATATTACCTGATTTCGAGTCCTTAAGTCCTAAGATCATGCAATTGGTCTACAAGTCTATTGTGTTTAGTGTGCTGACATAATCACAAAGGTGCCACCGAACCATTTTGGGGAGGCGATGAGGATGAGCTGCCTTAGCGAACGCATTGGGGCAGCCCACTTTGTGGGGGCAATTCGTTTATTGTCGGACGCAGACAATGAAGCCACTGCCGTGGAACTGATCTAAAGTCGACCCTTCCTATGACTTCTCTAAATTTCTTTAACTTCTCATTTTGCCCTTGACTTGAATGCGCAGCGGTCGATGGAATTTTCTAGATTTTACTACTGCGCGCAAAAACGTCGACGGCCGCGGAGTATAAAAACGCCTCTTGCGCATTGTCACCTTTGATTCCAGAATTCAATCAACACCATAAGCAATGTCGAAGACTGAGTCGTATGAGTTCCAGGCTGAGATCACTCAGTTGATGAGTTTGATCATCAACACTGTCTACTCGAACAAGGAGATTTTCCTCAGAGAGTTGATTTCTAACGCTTCGGATGCCCTTGACAAGATTAGATACCAGTCGCTCTCTGACAAGTCTCAGCTCGAGACTGAGCCAGAACTTTTCATCAGAATTACCCCAAAGCCAGAGGAGAAGGTTTTGGAGATTAGAGACTCTGGTATTGGTATGACCAAGGCTGACTTGGTTAACAACTTGGGTACCATTGCCAAGTCCGGTACCAAGCAGTTCATGGAGGCTTTGTCTGCTGGTGCCGATGTGTCCATGATTGGCCAGTTCGGTGTCGGTTTCTACTCTTTGTTCTTGGTTGCTGACAGAGTGCAGGTCATCTCTAAGCACAACGACGACGAGCAGTACATCTGGGAGTCCAACGCTGGTGGTAAGTTCTCTGTCACCCTTGACGACACCAACGAGAGAATTGCCAGAGGTACCATCCTCAGACTCTTCTTGAAGGACGACCAGCTTGAGTATCTTGAGGAGAAGAGAATCAAGGAGGTTATCAAGAAGCACTCTGAGTTCGTTTCCTACCCAATCCAGCTCCTTGTTACCAAGGAGGTTGAGAAGGAGGTTCCAGAGGTTGAGGAGGAGAAGAAGGACGAGGAGGATGACAAGAAGCCAAAGCTTGAGGAGGTTGACGAGGACGAGGAGAAGAAGGAGGAGAAGACCAAGAAGGTCAAGGAGACTGTTACAGAGCTCGAGGAGCTTAACAAGACCAAGCCACTCTGGACCAGAAACCCATCTGAGGTTACTCAGGAGGAGTACAATGCCTTCTACAAGTCCATCTCTAACGACTGGGAGGACCCATTGGCTGTCAAGCACTTCTCTGTTGAAGGTCAGCTTGAGTTCAAGGCCATTCTCTTCATTCCAAAGAGAGCTCCATTCGACCTGTTCGAGTCTAAGAAGAAGAAGAACAACATCAAGCTTTACGTGCGTCGTGTCTTCATCACTGACGAGGCTGAGGAGCTCATTCCAGAGTGGTTGTCCTTTGTCAAGGGTGTTGTTGACTCTGAGGACTTGCCATTGAACTTGTCCAGAGAGACTCTTCAGCAGAACAAGATCTTGAAGGTTATCAGAAAGAACATCATCAAGAAGCTCATTGAGACCTTCAACGAGATTGCTGAGGATGCTGAGCAGTTTGAGAAGTTCTACTCTGCCTTCTCCAAGAACATCAAGCTTGGTGTGCACGAGGACTCTCAGAACAGAAACGCTCTTGCCAAGCTCTTGAGATACAACTCCACCAAGTCGGGTGAGGAGACCACTTCCCTTGCTGACTACGTCACCAGAATGAAGGATGTCCAGAAGAACATTTACTACATCACTGGTGAGTCTCTTAAGGCTGTTGAGAAGTCTCCATTCCTCGACGTCTTGAAGGCCAAGGACTTTGAGGTTCTCTTCCTTGTTGACCCAATCGACGAGTACGCTTTCTCTCAGCTTAAGGAGTTTGAGGACAAGAAGCTCGTGGACATTACTAAGGACTTTGAGCTTGAGGAGACTGAGGAGGAGAAGGCTCTCCGTGAGAAGGAGGAGGCTGAGTACGAGTCCCTTGCTAAGGCTCTCAAGGAGATCTTGGGTGACCAGGTTGAGAAGGTTGTTGTCTCGCACAAGCTTGGTGACGCCCCAGCTGCCATCAGAACTGCTCAGTTTGGTTGGTCCGCTAACATGGAGAGAATCATGAAGGCCCAGGCTCTCCGTGACTCTTCGATGTCTTCCTACATGGCCTCCAAGAAGATCTTTGAGATTTCTCCAAAGTCCAAGATCATCAAGGAGCTGAAGTCCAAGGTTGAGTCTGACGGTGCCCAGGACAGAACTGTCAAGGACCTCACCACTCTGCTCTACGAGACTGCTCTTTTGACCTCTGGCTTCTCCCTTGAGGAGCCAACCAAGTTCGCCACCAGAATCAACAGACTGATTTCCCTCGGCCTCAACATTGACGAGGACGAGGAGCCAGCCGCCGCTGAGGCTGTGACGGAGGCTCCATCTGAGGAGGCTGTCGCCGAGACTGAGATGGAGGAGGTTGACTAAACTGCATGACGTCTTTAATGTTTCCCTTTGCTACATAGTTACAATTTATCCTATAATTATGTTTTGAAAGCTGTAGTGTGTGGTGTATGGATGTTTGGCCCCCGAGGCATTTAGTAGCGAGGACTATGCCATAGGGCGATAGGCATCAACATGATCTCGAGATGTGTTAGACGACATTCTACGCTGTCGACGCATCATATTTTCGCAAAGAAACCTTTGCACAAGCCTCCACTCACGTCTGTGCCCACGCACGTACTTTTGCAAGACCTCGGGTATGTGAATCAGCCCTCCGCTGGTACTGTGCACTGGCTACCGCTGGGGCTGCGGGTGCTCCGCCGCGTTGAGGCCATAATCAGAAAGAGAATGGACGAGATTGGAGGTGAGGAGTTTGAGCTCAGCTCTTTAAGTGGACGCTTGCTATGGGAGAAGACGGGGAGATGGGGAAACACAGAGCTCTTCAAGTTGCAAGTCAATGACAAAAACGAACCAGACTTTTGCCTGGCTCCCACACACGAGGAGGAGATCACAGAGATCATGAGACTCGCAGGTGTCACTCACCGGAGCCTGCCCGTGCTAACGTATCAGATGACAAGGAAGTATCGATTTGAAAAGAGACCACGCGGAGGGCTCTTGAGGGGCCGCGAGTTCTTGATGAAGGATGCCTACTCCTTCGACAAGAGCGTAGACGGGGCTCTGGATATGTTCCACAAAGTGAATGGTGCCTACCTCAAGATCTTTGAGGACTTGAAAGTGCCCTTTGTAAAGGCAGTCGCTGACAGTGGAGACATTGGTGGTGACCTGAGTCACGAATGGCACTTTGTCCATGAGAATGGAGAGGACCTGTTATTCAAGTGTGATAGTTGTGGCTATGTTTCGAACGTGGAGAAGACCGTTTCGCTTCCCGAAGAAGGTGAAGTTGCAGATGTGGCTAATGTCCAGTATGCGCTAACCAAGGATGGCGAGACCTTTGTGGCAGCGTACTACCCTCGTGGGCGGACCTTGGCTCCCAACTTTTTGAAAGCGGAGATTGACGATTTGGATATGAAGACGCTCGCAATGGCACCAGAGAAGGTTGTCGATCTTTTTGCTGGGGAGGAGGACGAGATGATCCTGAAGAAGTTTGTCCGTATCATGGATACCAGAATCAGCGACCGTACGGACTTGCCCGACTTCCCCTTCTCGACATTCCAGAAGAACAACTTCACACTCATCACGGACGTTTCATTAGTGGAGGCTCAGGACGGTGAGTATTGCAACGAGTGTGGCGAAGGAGTTCTGCATGGGATGCACGCCATTGAAGTGGGACATACCTTCTACCTGGGCAAGAGATACTCGGAGCCGCTAGGAGCCAAGTTCGCCACTAAGGACAACACTCTCGAGTTCATGGAGATGGGGTGCTACGGCATTGGCGTTAGCCGGATCGTGGCAGCCATTGCGGAGATGACGAGAGACGGTGAAGGACTCAGGTGGCCGTCCTCAATTGCGCCCTATGACGTGGCTCTAGTGGAAGCACCCAAAACGGATGAGGCTCATGCTCAAGAGTTGAAGAAGATTTTGAATCTACGGGTGATGGAGGACAAGCGTGACAAGGTTGGTTTCGGCGCCAAGATGGCAAGTGCCAGAATGCACGGGGTGCCGCTCATTGCCGTTGTTGGTAAGAGATGGCCTCTTGTAGAGCTTGAAGTACGTGGCCAGCGTTGGAAGAGTCAGGACGAGTACTCTTACGAGACCTTGCTGAAAGAAAAGGGTGAAGAGTATGAGTGGAGTGTCTCATTGCAAGATGGGATAGAGAGACACATTGTGCACAAGGACCACGCGCACGCAGTGGTGGAGGCCCTACTGAGGGACCTTTAGTCATGTATATACTACCGGGATAGAATGCGAAGAAATCAATTAATGTACACTTTCCATTTTCTCCTTTTGTTCAAGCACCTCCCAGAGAGCTTACGCCACAATCTTACCCGTCAGCTTGGCGAGCACGTGCAGGATGATCACGGAGAAGATGAAGCCGACAGCGAGGAAGAGCACCACCAGTGGATCAACTCTAAGCCCCTGAGCCTCGTCGGTGTAGAGCTTGAGAAGCGAGGCGGACGAGCCACCGAACCCAGCGGATCTCGTCGACGAAGGTGTCTGTGCGAGTGCCTGCTGCTTGGCCTTCTGGTTGTTACGACGCTTGAGGTCTGTTCTCTGGCCACCTGGAGCTCCGGACTGAAGTTAGTACGGCGTTAAGGCGTGTGCAACTCACCATTGTGAATACGTTATCGTGTTGAACCCTCAGTGAACGAAATTAACACGTCCGCCGTTGCGCGAATGCGCTCGATGAGGGCCGTTACCCGGCACTCCGGGATAGTACCACACCCTAGTCCCCATAGGGCTTATCACGGTCCAAGCTCTAGGCTGTGCTCACTGCGGGGCCATTGCAAGTGCTAGTTTGGTTTTTTCAGCAAATTGTGGACCGCCTTGGGGCTCGTTGGGCCTGTTGTGGTGCCCCACGGCGCGAATCGGACCGCAAAACTCGGCCAGCACTGATCCTGACGACTCCTTACACTTTGGAATCTACCAATTGCTCGTCTCGATGAAGCCTGCGCTGTGTATTGTGGAGTTGTAGCTCCGCCTGGCGGGCGTGCGTGCGCGTACCGCTGACTTTTCGCCCGCTCCGATTCGTCTCCCGCCGACGAATTTTGTTAGTGGCGATACTGCGAAAAAATTGACAACTTGTTTTCCCTCACTAGGCACCACAACCTTTACCGGCACCAGTTTTTAGCTATAGACCTCACCAGGCCCGACCGCTAGCACGCTAGCGTCTCATGCCCACATTCTGATTCACGAGCTTGTACGAACGAAACGATTGAAACGAAGATGGACCTCAGACAGTTCACAACCACCCCAAACAACTCTGGTTACGACGACCAGAGACGAACCTCCATCTCCTCGATGTCATCTGCGCAGTCGGGCTACTCCTCCGCCTACAACGGCACGCCGGCCAATGGCAGACACTACCAGCAGGGGCTCCACCACTTTGCCACCAACACGGCCAACATGAATGCGCACAATGCCAACTGGATCCAAAACTCCAACGGCTCGGTCAACGTGACCCCCTGGATCGAGCAGCAGGCCCAGATGGAGCCATCAGGCCTCTACGGCTTTGCTCAGGGCTCCCAGGCCATGTCGCAGTCGATGCAGGCGTCGTTGGACTCGCAATCTGTGCGTGTGTCGCCCTCCTCCTCTAACGTGGTGCCGTCCGAGGAGGGCAAGTTTGCCGGATCGCCGCGCGAGTCGAAGGAGGAGGATAACGAAGCTAATGATAATGACGACAACGACAATGACGACGAACTAATCCCCACGGCGATTGTGATCAAGAACATCCCGTTCGCCATCAAGAAGGAGCAGCTTCTCGAGGTTATGACCAAGCTCAACCTCCCGCTGCCCTACGCCTTCAACTACCACTTTGACAACGGCGTTTTCAGGGGACTTGCATTTGCCAACTTCACCTCGACCGACGAAACCACAGCGGTGGTCACTCAGCTCAACGGACGTGAAATTGGCGGCCGTAAGCTTCGGGTGGAGTACAAGAAGATGCTCCCCCTAGCGGAGCGCGAACGCATCGAGCGCGAAAAGCGCGAAAAGCGCGGCCAGCTTGAGGAGCAGCACCGCTCCACATCGAATGCCTCGTTGGCTTCGATGATCAGCGTCGCCTCCACTCCGGCTGCTAAGCCTGTGCAGGTGGCTGAGGCTCCGGCGGTGTCCGCGGAGAGATTCTATGCTCCTTTGCCATCGGTCAACAACCTTCCGATGCTGCCACAGCAGGTTGATTTCAACGACCCAGAGACGCTCGAGCTCTACTCGCAGTTGCTCTTCTTCCGCGATGACAGGGACAAGGTGTACAGCGAGATTGCCTACAAGCAGCCGCTGTCTCCAGCCCACAGACGTACTGTGACGATTCTCGCTCAGTACTTGGGACTCGTGGAGTACAACGATGCCAACTTTGTCTTCTTCAAGAGACGCACTCCGGACCAGCCAGCCATTGTGAGAACTCAATCTCACTCCACCATCCCACTGTTGAACCAGGGCCAGAGATTCAGACAGCAGCAGCCTTTGCAGCAGGGCTCTGGCCGTGTCCCGGCAAACTTCTCCATTGGCATGCAGAGCTCATCCGCAGCACTGTTGAGAAACAACCCAACACCAACTAGAGTGCCGGGGCTCTACTCACAGGGCTCGAGCCAGTACTTCCAGCCACAGGTTATGCAGCAGTCGCAGCCGCCAACTCCAGGGCTTGACCCAATGCGGTTTGGCGTGCAGGGCCAGTGGGATGAGTACAAGCCCGAGCAGGAGCTCTCTGATGGCTTGAATGGTCTCAACTTGGGGCTCGACAATGGCTCCAACATTTGGGGTCCAAAATCTGTGCAGCCAACTGTGTAGGAGCACTTTTTGTCTGTCATATTCCTAAAATAACACTGTTTTGATTTGTCTTATGTTTTACGACCGCCTCGGCTTTCACGCTCATGCCTCATGCGTCAATACGATACTTCTGAAAAAATTGTAGCTCATGTAACTAGCTCTTGTACTCAACTCTACAATTGTGATAAATTACTTGGTATTGGGTATGAAATAGTTCATCCATGCTTGGCAGCCCTCTGCCCTTCTATGAAGAAAAAAAATATTAGCGAGTAGTGAATGCAATTTGTGGTGTTGTTGTCATCAGGAAAGCACAACCGCGTACTTGGAGGAGCTTCTCAGTCTCTTACCATACTTGTAGAAGGCAAATGGTACTGGGATCAGCAGCACCGCCACCAAAGTCAAGAGCAAACCTGCCCAGTTGACGTGCATCCCGTGGAACATCATTGGGGCAAAGAGTGGGAAGGCACAGGCAGCGGCAGATCTGAGGAAGGTGTTACCAGCCAGGGCGGAGGCGGCAAAGATGAGGTATGTGTCGATAATGTAGGTGATGGACGAGTTGAAGATAGTAATCAAACCGTAACCAATGAGAACACCGGCAGCCGTTGGGGCCATCCAGTGAACATGGTCAGCGTAGTTACCAGTCCATGTGAGCCACATCATACCAGCTGGGAAGCAGAAAGAACCTGGGAACATTGGGTATAGTCTCGATTCTGGCACTGGGATACCACCATTGGCCTCCATGTCTCTAATGTACCACGTCTCAGCAAGCAAACAGTAGCAGCCACCAAAGAGCATACCGAGAACAAGACCCAAGTATGGGAGGAAGGCAACACCGCCTCTCATGTGGTAGTGTTCGATGAAGATGATTGGGTATGCGGAAAGCAGCAAGTAGAGAATACCGTACACAAAGGCGTTGTAAATGGAGATGAGCAGCAAGATCGGCTCGCTGTAAACCATACGCAGAGGTCTCATAATGTTCTTCTCAACAATGTCCTTGATGGTGAGCTCAAACTCATCGTGTGGAGAGTGAATGAGCCAGTTACCGGTACGCTTCTTGATCTCCTTGGCCTTGTTTTGCAAAATGATTGGGTGGTGGGTCTCGTCGTAGAAGAAAAACATGAGGACAAAAGCGGCCGAGGCCCAGATACCGGTGATGTACATGGTCCATCTCCAGCCCAGGTACGAGTAAGCAATGAAGGCGCCAATGATTGGGGCCAGCAATGGCAAGGCAAAGACAGTCATGGCAAAGAGAGCCATGGCCTTACCTCTGGTGTACGAGTCAAAGAGATCGGCAAAAGAGGCTGGAGTCACAACGAGAGGAGCAGCACCGATGATTCCGGCAAAGGCACGGCACAGCATCACAGTCTGGAGGTCCTTTGCGGTGGCACATCCAAAGAGGAAGCACATAAAGCCCAGAGCAGACATCAGCATGATTGGTCTTCTACCGTAGAGCTCTGAGAGAGGAGCCCACACGACGGGGCCAGTGGCGAATCCCAGCACGTAGAGAGAGATCGAAAGAGTACCAACAACGTTGCTGACGCCAAACTCCGCAGACATAAAGGCGACACCTGGCGAGAAGATGGAGGACCCAAGGGTGACGGCACCTGTAGCGGTTCCGATGATGAAACAAAGCCATATTCTCTTGCGCATAGTCCAGTTGTGAGGGTGAAGCGGGTCATCTGGACCGTTCCACGACACGGTGTAAGGCTCTGGATCTGGGAAGTCCTTTGGGATCTCCTTGTCGAGGCCCATTGGCGGGAGCGGGTGGTCGTACTCAGCATCTGCCTCAGCTGGGGTGGAGGCCGATGTCAGAGCACGCGAGAGCTGGCGGGAGGCGTCGGTGCGGGTGTCGGCTCTCTCAAGCTCGTCCGCAAAGAGCTCCTTCTCCTGGCCCGCCGTCTCCTCAATGTCCGAGGCCTGGAGCTGCTGTGGCTGTGGCGCATCGTTGATGGACTCGGAGGACGAGTCCGAATCGTTCTTAGGCAGCGTCGACTCCTTGGAGTGGTTCTCAGTAGCCATCTCTTTACAATTGCTAAGAGCCTAAACGAGGGTGCATGCGCTAGGGGCGGAACGGTGCCTTATATACTGTCGGGCAATCTCGGTGTGCACCGAACCTTCCCGAACCAACGTCAACACTGCAAAAATTTAATAAACGCATCGCGGCACCGGCCGCCGGCCACGCTGGCGGTCCCCTCACCGGGAGGGGAAGCCTGCCCTGTCATCACTACGGGCAGTCCCTACTGGCCATCCCATTGCCCCAGCCTGCTACCCTTCAATCGCTCCCTGCCATGGCCATTGCGTGATAGGCGACCCTTAGTAATCGAGGGCAATATGTCCGCATTGGGCCTCATCGGCTACGTCGTACATACATATTTTGCTTTTTCTTTTTCTGACGCCGCTCCCGCCCGTAGTGGCAGATCCACAGCGCCAGTGACGCCAGCGTAGTGGGCCAGGGCCCGTACTGGCCACGGTGGCGCTGGCCCACTACGCTGGTGCTGGGCCAGTGGTGCCGATCTCGCAACGGCCATTGCAAGAGCCACGGGCAACGCACGCGAGCCGGTGCCGAGACTTGAGGCCGCAAAACACCGCTGTGCAGGCTGGGGAGGGCCAGGGGGAGAAGGCCAGGCCAGAGGGCTGTGTAGCGCAACTTCGGGGCTGCCGGCCTACTCGCTGTTAGCATCCTATTTGGGCGGTGCTACCGATCCCGGCCCAGCGCTCGCGAGGTGCCGGTCGGCCGGGTAACGGGCGCCTGGGCCGTGAGCGAGCCTCCCGATCCTCCCCGGGACAGGCCCGGAGACGCCGCCCTGAGCTCTGGGCGCTTAGGCACATGCAAGCCCGTTTAGGCCCGTGTGCCTCGGGGGGTCCCCGGGGGTCCCGTGGGAGCCCTGAGATACGCTCCCGCTCTAGCCTGAAGCATCCTGAACATCCGCCAATTGCCAAGGTCGCATCTGTCACGCCCAACATGACAATACCGCACACGCATGCAAATGCCACGGAGCAACTGCCTCTTTGGGCACCGCCGCCAGAGATCCGGGGGCAGGCGCTTTCTGACGTTAAACATCCGTACGACCTCCACCCCTTCGCGCCTTTTTGCGCGGGCCACGCACAGCCAAAAAAAAAATCTCATCAAAAGTGTGGTACGCGTCTATCTCCCGTCTGCCAGTGACATCATCAAGTGCAACAGGAACCCCTTACACCCACTAGCTCGGAGCTCCGTTGGGTCTGGTCAAGACACAATTTGCTATCGTGAAGCGGCAGCGTGTGTCCCCGCTCGTTCCTCACCATATTCTTCCACCGTTGCATCCTAGGCGCTTGATGCAATGAATACAAGCAACTCTGCTGACCCGGTTCAGCACCGCAAAGTGCCCGTGGGCAAGAGAGTATGGTCCACCGTACGAATCATCTTCATGACTCTCTATCTCGTGCTCATTGTGCTGACGGTGCCCATATCCTTCCAGATTGGCGGCGTCTACTGTGGACTTGCCTTCACTGTCACAATGTTCAACATGTACGCCATCCTCACGCTGATGAGACTCGTCTTCTACAAGAACTGGGTGATGAACGTGGTGTACTTTTCGCAGCACTTGCTCATCCCCTCACTTCTGACAATGTTCTTGTCCCTCTTCAACAACACAGAGATTGAAACTCTCAAGCAGGAGAACCTCGTCTACTACAAGTTCTTCATAAAGCCTTGGAAGTTTGTCATCGAGAACTCCACGCCCTGGTTTACTCTCTTGGAAGGCCTATGCACTATCCTCGCCATACAGACCATTGGACAGACTTTCCGTTGGCTCAAGATACACAAGTCAGAGAGTTGGGTCATTGTATCATTGCTCGCTTCGGGCGGCATCATCACCACGGCACTCTATTTCCTCTACAGAATATACTCCTCCTCAGTGGAGATCAGCGTGTTGAGTGCCTCGCTCGTCGGTGCAGTACTCACTTTCTGCTGTGGCGTGGGCCTCTATGGTATGATTTCTACCAAAGGATCCACCATTGAGAGTTCTCTGCTCTTTGCCTACATTGTCAAGTGTATCTACGAGGCCTTCCCTGAGCTATCCAACCTTGCCTCGGACGAGATTGGACTACTCATCTCCACAGCGACAAATCAGCTCAAACAGGAGGTTCAGTACCTCCCGCTCTTCCTCACAGATTCTCTCACACAGGTGCTCTCCACACTGACACTCAACGTACCCGTCTCGTTCCAGGCGGTGATTGAGTTCCTCATTGCCACGTCAAAGACAATAACGCCCGCAGTGCTCTTCAACCTCGCGTACCGGGTGTCTGTCTTCTACTCTGCGACACGAATCATCCCAGCGCTGAGGTCCCCCCAGCCTTCTACACGCTCCATGAGAATCATCTATGCCTTTTCGCCCTGCATCATGCTGGCGGTATACACGCATCTGATGATGCAGTACTCTAACGAGCTCGCCACGGAGATGTGTGTCTGGGGGTGGTGGATACCACAGGGCCAGCCGGCACGCCAGGAGATTGAAGTTGTGGTGAATCCATGGCTCTTTTGGAACTGGATCAACATGGCGAGCACTCTGGGACTATACGCTGTGGAGCTCTTCTCCGAGCAGTCGACTGAAACTCACTGGAAAATTGACTGATGACGAGTTGCAATTGCTAATGATTGATGATCTGGTTTTTTATTCTACATAGAGTACAAGTTATGTACATTTCAGCACTACTGGACATGTGCTAAATCCTGACAGCCTCGGCTTCATGCGTAGGGTGCTAAATACCAAGAAAAAATAGCTACAATTGCGTTTTCCAGAAGGATCCAACTCCACGTTTGTGCCATAATTTGATGCGTCATTGTGTGCGTTCGAGCGCAACATAGCAATGAGCAACCCAGCAACACCACTCGCACAATGAAATCATATCTTGAGCTCTGGGGTATATAACGGATGGCTAAGCCCCTAATCAATTGAATCTCCAAGTAAACTCAATCATGTACAGATCAATCTTGAGACAGCCACTCGCACGCACCGCCTCCAACGGCCTCAGAGCCCACTTCAACCCAGTGGTTGTGCGCCACTACTCGATCGTGGACTCGGCTAAGGAGGTTCTCTCGGACATCAACAAGAAGGTTGGCCAGGCTGCCGCGAGCGGCATCGAGTCCACAGAGCAGGCTGCCAATGTGGCGAAGGAGAAGGCGGAACAGGTTTCCGAGGCTGCTGGTGTGGCCACCGAGGAGGCTAAGGAGGCCTCCAAGGAGAAGGCTGGCGAGGTCAAGGAGTCGTTGCAGGATGCTAAGCACGAGGCCAAGAAGGGTGCTGAGGACATCCACCACAAGGCTGGTCAGGTTGTGGATGACGTGAAGCACGAGGTGAAGAAGAGCACATGAAAAGAAAATGATATACTACTATACAAGAGCGTAGAACAAAATGGGATTGGTGTCGAAGTGAATATGTGCTCGGTGCCCTGGGCACGAGCCTTTTTGGGACAGTAAAACAAACCAAATAAATAACATGAATCACTTTGTGAAGTACTCGTTGAAGAGCACACCGAGCGGTGGCAGCCTTGGCTCGCGATCCTTCTTGTCATCCTCGTCGTCATCATCGATGGCACTAGTGGCGAGACTAGTTTTGAGAATTGAGTTGGATCTCGTCTTGAAAGGCCGGGACCCTGAGATGGACTCCTTGCGCAAGGTGTACCGCTCGCTCACAGCCTGTTGCTGGACGTTATTGAAGAGCACTGGTGGAGCATAAGAGAAGGAGTTGGAGCGTAGTCTATCGCTCGTCAGGAAGGAGCCGGACGTTTGCGACGAGACACTGAAGGAGCGTTCGGACTTGCGGCGCAAAGTGGGTGTGTACGACATCGTGTGGCTGTGAGAATGGCGCTTGGCTCTCTGTGGAGTGGTGGAGAGGTACTGCATCTTTGTCGAGTCCTTCAGGTCGACAGACTTGCGCACTTCGAGCTCGTCAATACGCGTCGTGATCTCAATCTCTGTGCGTGTGGGCAGCAGAATGCTGAGCTCAGCCAGCGAGAGCTCGCGCTTAGCACGTGCCAGCAGGAGGTCGTCCTCCTCTGCGGTCCACACCTTGGTGATGGGCAGGTCGTCTGACGAGAGAGAGTTGACCGATGAGGAAAGCGGATCGTTGCTTTCATCGTTGCGGATGCGCGAGCTCGAGAAGCTCCACCTGTTGTACTGCGGCACTGGGATCGGCTTGGACTTTATCACTGGAGGAGGAGATGCCGAAGGCGAGGTGCTGGGCTCCTTGTGGGCGTTTGGCGTGGCTCCAGATCCCACGCTGGAGGCTGTTGGGGTGGAGTTGTTCGATGAGCTCGGCGTGAGGGCAGCTGCTGGCGTCGAGGACTTGAGAGAGCCCGAACGGAGTCTTCGCCAGCGGAACTGGCACGCGTTGGGGGTTCTGTTGGAGAAGTGCGAGGCAATCTCCTTCCACCCCAGCTTCTGCTGCTCCTTGAGATGGCGCAGAAGCAGGTCATCCTGTGGATCCCAGGAGGATGGCGTACGGGAGAAGACGCGGGTCAGCTTGGAGACCGGTTCCATGTTGGCGATTTCAGCCATGGCACAATCTGTGGCACTGGCTGGAAGGGCGCTTGTCTCGAGGCCCCTATTGCGTGAGGTGACTTGATAAGGCGATGGCCTGGGCAGAGGTGGGCGGCTGGTGTTGAAAGTGGTGTCGGGGCTTCAAGCTGGAGTCGTAGAGCCTTTCTGAGCAAAGTTTACCGGCTTCTTGCGGCTTCCCTGTGGATGCGGTGGCTGTGGGGGAAGAGGGGTGGGCGATGCCGATGAGTTTGAGCGATTGCGAAAGCGGTCGACATCGCGGCAGATCACGGGCGGGACTGGGTCTCAATTCCGGGTCTGGGCGCGAAACGCACCCTATTGTGCTTTCGGCGCCGGCTGGGGGTTGACTCCCCTTATCAGTGCCCAGTGCGCCACACTATGGCTAAACTGTAACTACGGCCAGACTACAAACGAGCTATAACCAGCACAGCGTTAGGATTACCACTATGCAGCCGCCGACGATTGCTCAATAGCCGAGGCGCACTTGTGCCGCGGCGCGCAAACAAGGGCCTCCAGAGACAAAGGAGACTAAAAAAGACTAGTCTCGGGCCTAGTCCCGCGCTCGGCACAGATTGCACCACACCCGCACACCGCGTAACGCCTTATCTAAAGTGCCTCAGATCTAGATCTCGAGCTCCCGCAGCCTCAGCATCCCGCTCAGTGCCTCCACTTCGGCCGCACCACGCGGGTTGAACTTCTCGAGGTGCTTCACAATCTCAGCATAGCTCGCGTCACTAATGTCCAGCTCATAGTCCTCGTCATCCTCATCCTCCTCCTCGTCATCCTGGGCCTGCTCCTCCCTCTCCGCCGTGTCCTGAATCTCAAGCTTGTTCTTGATGTAGTCCACACGCTCCTCCTCGATCCGTGTACCCTCCACAAGGCACCGCAGCTTGTAGCGCATCAGCCTTCTGAGCTTGGCCATCACTAGCGCGTCGTACCACCCGTCATGGAAGTCGCAGCTTTCCCTCATCTTGCCGGTTGTCAGGATATCTTTCAAGTCTGGATCAACAATGTTCTCAATCTGGAACGAGAGAGTCGCAGGCAGCTCCTCGCCGTTGAACTTGAACACACTGGCAACGCCGTCTGGCACGTCTGATGTATATGTCTTGACCCTTGTGAAGTTCGGTACCCGGAACCCTTCCGTCTGGTACCTGGCAAACTCCACCGATGTTTTGGGATCCACTCCGAACCGAATGTACGACTGTCTCCAGGGGCCCTTCGTGTATGTGTAGGCAATCTGTGGTAACGCGTATTTGAGACACGGTCTCATGTTTTGGTCAAGCAGGGCCTCCAGATGTTTACGAATCCATATCGGCTTGGCTTCAAACAGCTTCTCAAGCTTCTCTATCGTCCTCACTGTGTCTCTGAACACCTCGTTGTTGGGTGCAGCCTTGAAATCCTTCAATTGCTGTACCAGCTCTGCAGTCGGATGCTGGGGGATCTCGTCCTGCCACCTTATGATCACAGAGTGGAGCTTTATGTGTTTGTTTTTAGTGGTGAGCTTCCCCTCCTTCATCACTGTTGCAGAGTTCTTCTTGTACTGATAGTTGAAGGGCAGAGGAATCGACGAGAACCGCGGTGGAGGTGGAAGCTCGAACAGACCATTGGCCTCGGGCTCCCAAGGCTTGTCGTCCTGCGAGAAGTCGAGCCTTTTGATCTTGTTGTAATTCAAGGAGTGGATCGAGTCGTTCACGGTCTGCGTGAAGTTGCTTGTACGGGCCTGGAACTGGAAGTCCGACATTTCTCTGAAACGGAATGTCTTGTTGATGATTCCCATCGGTGTTATGTGGACCGCTTTTTTCTCCTGGTGCATCTGTGCCAGCGTCTTGCGAATGTTCCCATCATTGGACTCGAGCGCACTCTTCGGTACCGAAATCTTGATGAGAATCTGCTCGTTGCTGCTGAGCTTGGCTGAAACAGGATGTTCGTATATGTTCTTGGTGAATCTGAGCTCCAGGGGATTGGACATCTCATCCTGACAGGATCTTATAATGGCATCCTTACCACCCACCATCTGTAGAGCCCGGTCAATGTTGTTGACCTTGAGTGGGAACTCCACACAAGAGTAGTGTGGGATATCGAGCGAGTGCTCCTTAGCGTAGATCTTGGAACCCCTAGAGCTATCCATTGAAGGTGGAGACTGTATGAGCTATGTTGTTTACTAGTGCGCGTCTCCAGAAGACCGCTGCCAATTTTACACGTGCCAGTAGGCCCGGGCTGCTCAATGTGACACCAAGTGGAGCAATCTTCGCACTAACTCCTCAGAACGAGCGCTTTCTCGCAACCGATTTTACTCGTGGCAAAGGCCTTATTAAAGACAATCTTTTAAGATGCCCGAAGCAAATGTCCTGGTGGTGTCCAACAGAATTCCTGTGACACTGAAGCGGTCACCAGATGGCGAATACCAGTACAATATGTCCTCTGGAGGTCTTGTCACGGCACTGCAGGGCCTCAAAAAGACATCGACGTTCCAATGGTTTGGATGGCCAGGATGGGAAGTTCCAGAGGATGAACAGGAGAAGGTGACTAGAGAATTGGATGAGAAATTCAAGGCTACACCAATCTTCCTCGACGACGAGGTTGCAGAGCTGCATTATAACGGATTCTCCAACTCGATTCTGTGGCCACTGTTCCACTACCACCCTGGTGAAATCAACTTTGATGAGAACGCTTGGGCCGCTTACAATGAGGCCAACCAAGCATTCGCAGATGCCATTCTCAAGCACGTCAAGGATGGTGATGTAGTGTGGGTTCACGACTACCACCTCATGCTATTGCCCGAGCTCCTACGGAACGAGATTGAGAAGCGTGGTATCAAAAACGTCAAATTGGGCTTCTTCCTGCACACGCCTTTCCCTTCGTCTGAGATCTACAGAATCTTGCCCGTGAGAGAGGAGATCCTCAAGGGTGTGCTGAGCTGTGATCTCATTGGATTCCATACATACGACTACGCAAGACACTTCCTATCGTCGGTGGAGAGAATCTTGGGAGTCAAGACTCTTCCGAACGGCGTGGAGTATAAGGGTCGGTACGTCAACGTGGGGGCCTTCCCAATTGGCATCGACGTTGACAACTTCACAGAAGGGCTGAAGAAGGAGTCAGTTGTTGAAAGAGTACAACAGCTCAAGGAGAAGTTTAAAGATACAAAGATCATTGTCGGTGTTGACAGACTCGACTACATCAAGGGAGTCCCCCAGAAACTACACGCACTAGAGGTTTTCCTCAACGAGCATCCAGAGTGGATTGGCAAGGTGGTTTTGGTGCAAGTTGCTGTGCCTTCCAGAGGCGATGTTGAAGAGTACCAGTCTCTGCGTGCCACAGTGAACGAATTGGTGGGACGTATCAACGGTACTTTTGGCACGGTGGAGTTTGTGCCAATCCACTTTATGCACAAGTCGATCCCCTTTGACGAGCTCATTTCACTTTACAGCATAAGTGACGTTTGTCTTGTGTCGTCTACACGTGACGGCATGAACCTCGTCTCGTACGAATACATTGCCTGTCAGGAGGAGAAGCAAGGTTCGCTTATCCTGTCGGAGTTCACAGGAGCTGCGCAGTCGTTGAACGGAGCGCTTATCGTGAACCCATGGAACACGGACGAATTGTCACAGGCCATCTACGAGTCTCTGACACTACCGGATGAGAAGAAGGCAGCCAACCACGAAAAGCTCTTCCAGTACATCTCCAAGTACACGAGTGCTTTTTGGGGTGAGAACTTTGTCAAGGAATTGTACAAGCTCGGCAAATGATGCCGTTATGAATACTGTAGCTTGCAACTTTTTTATTATTTCGTTAGAGTGGGTCTTCACCACACATCCTCCTGGTACTTGTTGAGCGTTCTCAGGTTCTTGAATACCTCGTGGGCTCTCTCCTCTGGGAAGCCCTTGGCCTCAGAGATGATCTTGCAGAAGGTGTCGTTGACGTCTCTGGCCATCTTGGCAGCATCACCACACACGTAGATGGAGGCACCAGCATCCAGCAACTCCACAACCTCGTCCTTGCGCTCGTACAGTCTCTTCTGCACGTAAACCTTTTGCTCGGACTCTCTCGAGAAGGCATTCACCATCTCGAAGGACTCACCAAGCACCTTGGCATACTCGGCCCACTCCTCCTTGTAGAGGAAGTCCTCCTCGGAGTTTCTGCAGCCGAAGAAGAGGAGCATCTTGCCAAATGTCTTGCCCTCCTTGGCCTGAGCCACACGGTCACGCAGGAAGCCTCTGAATGGAGCCACGCCCGTACCTGGGCCAATCATAATCACTGGCGCTGAGGCGTTCGATGGCAGTCTGAAAGTGGACTTACGCACGTGCACTGGCAGTTTGTATGGAGCGAAGGAGCCTCTTGGTCCCTTGATGTCGTAGTGGAGGTGTGGCTGCTTGGACTCCTTGTTCATCTCCAGCTCAATGTGACGCAAAAGGTTGGTGGCGACTCCGGTGATGAGTCTGTCGTCCAGCTTCTCAGCCTCCACGACAGAGGTGATGTGGATGCTCGTCTTCTCCGAGAGGTTGGAGGAGGAGATGGAATAGTAACGTGGCTGGAGCGTCGAGATGGTCTCGATGAGGAACTCCAGTGGGAGCGTGGTCCATCTCTGACCCTTGGAAAGCAATGAAAGCACATCGGCAAAGTCGTACTTCTTAGCGTGGATCTCCTTGGCGAAGGCCTCCTTGTCCTTGGCGAGTCTGTCAGCCTCTGCCTTGGCCTCAGCCGTTGGCGCAAACTGCTTCACCATGCCCATGGTCTGTCTCGAGACAGGGCCCGAGATCTCCTTGTAGTGTCTGAATATGGCCTCGATAGTGCACGGCGTTGGGAATGGAATCGACACGGTGGAGTCGAGCGGCTTCAAGTCCACAACGTGGTCCTTGTCCTCGTAGAGGTTGGTGATCTTGAGGAATTGCTCGAGCTTCTCGTCCGAGTTCGAAGGCCACAGCCCAAGATGGTCGCCTGTAGAGTAGCGCATGTCACAGCCCGAGAGGTCAAACTCGGTGTGGATGCACGATCTGTCCTTGGAGTTGAAGAGCTCCTTGGACACGCTGATTGGAGCAAGGTAAGGGTGTGCATGGTCAAATGGACCCTTGCTGAGGTCCGTGGAGGTGAGGTACGACTTGTCTGGCTCACCGAGGTAGACCTTGTCCTCGTCAAACTCACCGGGGTCGAGTTTTGTGAGCTTGAGCGAAGGCACAAAGGTGGCATCCTTCTCCTCAAGGTGCAACATGTCCTTCAAAATGTCAAACGTGGCCTCCTTCCAGGCAAGGTAGTCTTCATCCAAGGTGCCTGCACCGTCGTCACCCTTGCCGAATTCGCCAATGAGCGTAGCACTGCCATTGCTCAAGGAGTTGTAAGCCTTCTGCGCAGCTCCGTTGAAGAACTCGTAGGTCGAGTTACCCAGTCCGAACATCGTGTACTTGAGCTTGCCCATGTCGCCCTCCTCCAGGTTGGAGATGTACTCCTCGAAAGGCACAGACTGGTCTGGGAAGTCACCTTCACCATACGTGGAGATGAAGAAGGAGACAATGCAAGGAACGTCGTTTAACGTCTCAAAGTCGTAGTCCGTGAGGTCAGCCACCATCACGTTCAATTGGAACTTGGCCTTGAGCTCCTTGGCAAACTTGTGAGCATAGTCCTCGGCTGTTCCAGTCTGCGAACCGTAGAAGATCAAGTACTGCTTGTCGTTCTCGCGTACCACTTCGGCAATGTCACGGGAGTCGGAAACGACACGGGTGCCATCCTCGGCCACTGCCCAGAGAACTCCCTTGGAGAGGTAGGCAGCTATGGCCAGGGCCAGGGCCGCAAGCACAGAAAAGTCCAGCGTGTCAAGAGCCATTGATGAGTGTATAGGAGGGAGAAATTCAACGCGCTCAACGTTTGGCACCATATGCGCATCGCTGCGCGCCAATCGGCGCAAAAACAGGTGAGCTTTAACCCCAAACGACGAAAATACCCGCGCGCTATACGACAAGTTGCGAAAAGTCGAGCCTTTCGCCATTCGGCGTAAACTTTTTCACCCGCATCCACGCAGACGGCCGTACCTAAGTTCAAATTGGCTCTAGCCCGGCTTCCGCCACTCTAGTATCTGTCAGCTCGTATAGCACACGTTACGCGGCAGCCTTGTGCGGGATACATCAGCCTCCACGCCGTTTAGGCGTTATCGGCGTGGTGTCTGGGTGTGATGAAGATGTATGGGTGCGGAATCAACAAGTAGTCTTAGGCCTCAGCACCAGTGATGAGGGAGCTAGCCCATGGAGACTGCTGGTCCTTTTTTGCACAAGGCAATGCCAACTCTGTCTATGTCTACTCGGGCAGTGACGATAACCTGAAGAGCAAGCTCTTGAGGCTGCGGCATAGTAGCCAGCTATACGATACGCAGCATGTCTTCTCCTTCGTTGAGAGAAGGGTACGACCTTTACTGGGCTTTGTAGTGCCCATGGAGCTGGTGCGAATCCTCTTCGCAAAGGAGGGCTTATTAAATGATGGCTGGGGAATTTTGATGCCTTGTCTACAACCTTTTGGTTCCCGTATATTCAAACAGGAAAAGTACTTCACAATTACATGTACTGAAAATTCTTGGACTATCGAAATTAAGCCCAAATATCTCATTAAAACCAAGTATGGATGCAGAAATTGTGCACACTATCGCATGAAGCATAAAGAGGCCCCTCAATTCTGTCAAACAGAATTGTGTGGTGGGGATACAATAGCACATGCTGTGAAGTCGATGAGCCTACCAGAGAGCTGGGCCAGCGCGTTTCACAGATACCTCCTACAACAAGGCAATGTATTCCAGCAGCTAAAGAGTCTTCAGAAACCAATTGAGCTGGAAAAGATTGAAAATGAGTCCCAAGTGACGGACGAGATCTGCTTCCAGATGGCAATTCGAGACGTGACGGTCTTCGCCACTTTCTCAATTGATGAAAGAGCTGACCCGGAGGTGTTCGTTACTGATATAGATCCAAAATCGCCACAAAAGTGGCGTCACTGGGTTGAAACAGAGAAGAGGCTCATCGCAGAGTTTTACCCGAGTGTGACACTACCGTCCACCACAAGCTGACCCTGCATATTCTCAATCCAAACATCCATCCCGCTATCTGTTTCATGTAGGCGTAGCCTTACTTCGTCATTTGCAAAGAATGGCGCAACGTTTTTGTATTTGAACGTCTTGATTTTTAGACCATCGTACAACGTGCCGATCCATTCCAGAAGCAAAGTCACACTCAAGGGTCCTTGTACCAGTATGTCAGGATATCCCTCAGTAGCGGCATAGTCCTTGTCATAGTGTATTTTGTGCGCGTTGAAGGTGAGTGCTGAGTATCTAAACAGCAATAGCGAAGATGGTTTCAATATATGCGAAAATGATGCCTCTCTTTGCAATGGTGAGCGTTTCGGAGGCAGGAATGCCTTATTAGTATATATCAAGGATCTAGTTTCTTCAATCGCAATGTCTGTTCCTGAGAGAATCTCTCTTTGGATCACTACGTGGTGATCCTCACGGAGCTTTCTGAAGGACTGCACCGATTCAACGCAGAACGCTTGCTGGTTAAACGGCACATCATTGGAGAACTTCATCTCACCTCCGATCCACATTCTTCTTTTGAAAGTATTGTCATCGGGTTGTTGATGCGCATCGTAGCCGTCCTTTGAAAGCGATCCCTCTTCGCTTTTGGGATTGAAGTAAATGAGGTGGTAGCCCGGTGGCACCGTTGATGGCAAGGACCGCTGGACATTGAAGTAGGAGTAGAGAGCTGCCTTCAAGCACTGGGAATGCGTTTGGGAGACGCTGTCAGATAAGATCCACTTCTTTGATAGCATCGCATCTAGTTGACAGAATGCGCGTTTAGTTGATGCGCGACTACATAGATGAGTTACGGAAAGCTTCAAATGCGAATTTATTCAGGTTTCCGGAATGCTACCTCTTCTGGCAGTCTGAAAGACACTCTAAACATTGGCTTCGTAGGTGCCACTTGCCTGACGAACTGGAAATGCAGCGTGCTGAAGTCCAGGGCGTAGCCCATGACCTCGCACATCTTTTTATGGAGTCTCCGATGCAGCTCGTCCATGTCGGGCTCCGGCTCATCGGCAGAGAACTTCAGGAAGGAGTACATGTGCACAAATGGGAGCTCGAATCCTTCCACATTTTTGATATCAGGGTAGTCTGAGTAGATGCCATTGTACTCGTTGAGGAACTCGATCGCTGAATCTGGGAGGTTCATTACAAAGTGCTTGATGAATTTAGGAACCTTGACAACATGAGTCACTGGTTTCTCGCCCTTTCTCTTACGGCTTGTGTAGGCCACCTCTCCTCTTCTTGACTGATCAAACTTATTCATGTACTTCACACACTCTTGGATTAAAACACGCCCATCGAGATTGGAACACTCCACGAAATCATCAACCTTGTTCTTGTCGACATTCACCTCCATCCACTTGTAGGAGTCAGGATTGAGGTCGTTCGAGATGACAAAGACTCTTTTCTTACCGGCAGGTATGCTGAAAGGACCAACACCAGCCATGACATCACAAACGAGATCCCCCTCTTCAAAGAGGCCAACCAGCCTGTCGTGCTCAGTGTGCAGTCTCGAGTTCCAATATACCTTCTCAAAGTCAAAGTGGAAGACGCACCCAGACTCTCTCTGCTCCACAATCAGGTCATTGTCACCGGCAATCACCTTCATTGGGAAGGTTCTGAATACAGCATGGATCTGGTCCACCTTGTCCACCACTGTACGGATGTTGGGGTTCTTGTCGAGAATCACCTGTCCAATGAGCGCACCAAACGGTTTGAACTCCTCTCGAAGGTTGAGGTGCGCAATGTGGCCTGTGATTGTGAAGCCCGAAGGCACCTCAGAGAGAAGCGACTCTGGCAGTACTGCTGCGAGGATCTCCTCGGCCTTCCAAAAGTCGTACTCAAGAGTCTGTGTGTAAGGTTTGAGCTCCAGGCCATGTTCTGAGATAAAGGCAAGTGCCTCTGGCGAGAGCTTGGAGTGAGCCTCTTCCACGCTCGACACTTGCTCCTTTAGAAGAACGCCTCTTGTTCCGTCATCGAATCGCAGAACGTTCCGTACTTTCTTGAGCCTCAACACCTCCTTTGCAAACTGCTTTGTGAATGTGCCAACGAGGTTTGGCTCAGCAAAGTAGGCCTGCACGAGCGGCACGTCGCGCTTGAAGAAAGAGCGGTCAAGCTCTCTCATGGTTCTGTCCACTGGAGGAAGAAGGTTGAGTCTCTGATCCGACATTCTGCGTACTAATTGTGGCAGCTTCAGCGCTTTGAGCATACGCACAAGATCTCATCGCAAAAAATTCACCGCGCTCCATCAACAAACTGCATCTAGGAGGGAAGACATAATGGAAATCCTCAGTATCTCGAAATCGCAGTCGCTGAGATATGCCGACGAGGAGTCAGACGTGGATGAGCTCATGGAGGACGCTGAGCAGCCACAGACTGACAGCGAGGGGCTCAAGCGCAGCATAATCACACCGGGAGAGCTTGTAACGGACGACCCGTCGTGGATGCGTGGACACGGTACTTACTACCTCGAGAACAACACCTACTCGTCGGTGGCTGGTACCATCTCTCGTGTGAATCGTCTGCTCAGTGTGACGCCAATTAGGGGAAGATACCAGCCCGAGACGGGAGACCACGTTGTGGGTCGCATCACAGAGGTTGGCCAGAGACGCTGGAAAGTGGATATCGGGGCGAGACAGGATGCGGTGCTACTACTGGGATCGCTGAACTTGCCGGGTGGTGTCTTGAGAAGAAAATCGGAGAGCGATGAGCTCCAGATGCGTAACTTCCTCAAGGAGGGCGATCTGCTCAATGCTGAAGTGCAGAGTTTGTTCCAGGACGGAGGCGCCTCGCTACATACGAGATCGCTCAAGTACGGGAAGCTGAGAAACGGTGTGTTTGTGAAGGTGCCGTCCTCGCTCATTGTGAGATCAAAGTACCACCAGCACGAGCTACCGGGCGGTGTGGGAGTCATCATTGGAGTCAACGGGTACGTGTGGATCCGCAAAACGACAGCACAGCAGGGCCAGGGGATTGTGCTGAACAAGGATGCCTCGGCTCTGGCCGCTAGGGGCAACTACGCTCCTGGCGAAGGCTCTGTGAACATCACGAGGCTCGAGGAGGAGTCGTCGTGGGAAATCTACTCCGACACCAACGACACCATCTCCAAGTCGATACGAGAGACCATCACGAGGTACGCCAACTGTATCAAGGCTCTCGCACACTGCGAAGTCGGCATCACTATGGAGAGAGTGGTGGCTGCCTACGAGGCCTCGATGGCCTACAGTGATGCCGGCCAGCTCATTGACCGCGAGGTGATGGACACAATTGGGCAGAACGTCATCGACGCGGAAAAGTACAGGGGCGCATAGTTAATGTATAGTCTTGCCAATGTTGTATTTAGTGTATCAGTACTTGAGCTCACCCGTAATGTTCCCCCAGAACTCCTCAATGTACTTCTTCTGGTCATCCTCGGGTGCTCCCCGCACAATGAGGTAGACCCTACTGTCAATCTCATTCTCCCACTTGTCCTTGAAACCGCCAACGACAACGCCGCCAGTCTCTGCGAGAATCACCCACCCAGCACAAACGTCCCACATCTGGCACCCGCCCTCCCAGTAGGAGTCGAGCTGGCCTGTCGCCACGTGGCACATGTTCATGGCTGCTGATCCAAACGACCGGAAGCCGTGGATGAAGCCCTTCTCCTTGCTCAGGAGGTTTTTGAACGTGGCCATCTTGATGTCAAAGAGCTCTCCCTCCCTGTCCGAGCCAGACTCGAGGGCCACGAGCGAAGACTGCAACGTGAGAGGTTTCTGCGAGAGGCTCGGCAGTCTCTTGCCATTGAGGAATGCTCCCTGGCCCGTGATGGCATGGAAGCACAGATCGAGGTGTGGGTTGTAGATGACACCAACGGCGGGCTTGCGGTCGACTGCAAAGCCGAGAGAGATACAAGAGTAGGGGAAGTTGTGGATGAAGTCAGTGGTGCCGTCAATCGGGTCCACCACAAACGTTGGAGCACTATCGAGCTTTGTGACGCCCTCCACGTAGGTCTCCTCGCCAATGAACTTGTACTCTGGGAAGGCGCTGTTGATCTTTTCAGACACAATCGCCTCCACCCTCTTGTCCACAGCGGTCACGAGGTCCACAGAGTTCTTCTTGTCGTCAAACGTCTCCTTGCCCGCGTGCGAGCGAATGATCTCGCCACACTCCTTGGACAGAGCCACGAGGAAGTCGTGGACGGCCTTGAGGTCTGGTGCCATTTCTTGTTGGAGGTTGCTGCCACGAATCGGCGTGCCATTTGTGCTGCCACCCCACGGCGCGGCAAGGCCTCTCCGCCTATAGCCGTGTCGTGTTGAGCTGTAAATTTTGGGCAACGACATTCTTCCTCCACCATGTCTGACAAGCCCAGAAACGTTCTCCCGGGGGCTGTGAAGCCGACCCACTACGACCTCGAAGTCTACGACATTAACGTTGCTGCAAACACCTTTGGCGGTAAGGTGGCCATCCACCTCGATGTTGTGGAGACGACAGACGCCATTGTGCTCCATGCCTCTGAGCTCGAGTTCTTAGAGACGAAGCTCACCTTCTCTGTGACCAAAATGGAGTCGGCAATTGAGGTGGTCTCGACAACTTTCGATACCAAAGAGCAGACGGTTCGGCTCTCTCTGGCTCAGCCATTGCAGAGCGGGGGCAAGGCCGTCCTCGAGATCAAGTACACAGCCAAGATCATGGACAACATGTCTGGCTTCTACCGCTCCGACTACAAGGACAAGGATGGCAACGACCAGGTGACGCTCTCTACGCAGTTTGAGGCCATCTCTGCGCGGACATCGCTTCCCTGCTTCGACGAGCCAAACCTCAAGGCGACGTTCCAATTGACGATAACTGTCGCCCAGGACCAGACGGTGCTCTCCAACACACCAGAGGTGTTCTCCAAGGTGCTGGAAGACGGCAAGAAGAAGGGTGTGGTGGAGAATGCTGGACTCAAATGTGTCAAGTTCCAGCAGACTCCGCGGATGAGTACCTACTTGCTCGCTTGGGCTGTGGGTAGACTCGACTACGTGGAGTCCTTTACCGAGAAGCTCTACGATGGCAAAAGAATTCCGGTAAGAGTGTACACTCAGGAAGGTGCCTCGTCACAGGGTAAGTTTGGGCTTGACGTTGCTACCAAGGTGGTGGACATCTTCTCCAGCGTGTTTGACATTGACTACGCACTGCCGAAGCTGGACTTGATCTCTGTTCCAACTTACTCGCACAACGCAATGGAAAACTGGGGTCTCATCACCTTCAGACCTACAGCTCTCTTGTTTGACGAGGCCAGCTCCGCCCCAAAGTACAGACGTAACGTTGCCTATGTCATTGCTCATGAGCTTGCGCACCAGTGGTTTGGAAACCTGGTCACTATGGACTGGTGGGACGAGCTTTGGCTCAACGAGGGGTTTGCCACCTGGGTCGGCTACTATGCAGTGGATCGGATTTTCCCAGAGTGGAGAATTTTCGATTCCAATCAGGTTGAGGCCGGGGAGCAGGCTCTCCAAGTTGACGCCCTGCGTGGTTCGCACGCTGTTGAGGTCCCTATTCAGAACTCTGCCGATATCGACCAGGTGTTTGATATGATCTCATACTCCAAGGGGTGTGCGGTTTTGAACCAGTTTGCCAGTACTATCGGCACTGAAACGTTCTTGAAAGGTGTGTCACACTACCTGAAAAAGCACAAGTTTTCCAATGGCACAACAAAGAACCTCTGGCAATCGATCTCAGAGGTGTCCGGTCAGGATGTCGTAAGCACAGCAGACTATTGGATTTCCAGGATCGGGTACCCATATGTCACTGTGGAGCAGAAAGATGGCGATGTTACCTTCACTCAGCGTCGGTTCCTTTCTTCTGGTGATGCCACGGAGGAGGAAGATCAGACAATCTGGTGGATCCCGTTAGACATCTCTACTGGGGCTGACACTCCTAAGATTGACGAGACTCTCTTTGCAAGATCCAGAACCATTGAAGGGCTCGCCACCAAAAATTCCTTCTTCAAGTTAAACAAGAATGTGAATGGGTTCTACCGCGTTGTGTATGACGCCACTACGCTTGACTCAATCAAGAAGAACATGGACTTGCTCAGCCCAAGAGACAAGGCAGGGCTTATTTCTGACGCCTCAACAACAGCAACTGCCGGTATTTTCCCCTCGACGGGCTTCCTCGATCTGCTGAAGCGGTATAAGGGTGAAACGGACCCTATTGTGTGGGTTGCCGTTCTCGAAGCACTTCAAAGCATACGATCCGCTTGGTATGAGCAGCCAGAAGGAGTGCAACTTGGACTGAAGAAGCTCTTTGCAGAGATTGTTACGCCGACTGCGTTGAGTTTCGATTTCGAGATAAGTTCCGACAACTATCTTCAGGAGGAGCTCAGAGTGAGACTGCTCTCTGCCGGTATTTCCGCTGAAATCCCAGAATTTGTGTCCAAGGCGAAACAACTATTCGATCAGTATCGTTCAGGCAAATCGATGGATCCTGCTCTTAGAAGCGTCATTCTGAAGGCTGTCGTGTGCGGTTCTGAAGCTACAGAGGAGGACTTTGACTCTGTACTGGCTCTCATTGACGCCCCTGATGCTGGTGTTGATACTCGCGAGATTGTGCTTTCTGCTCTCGGTACTGTGACCACCCCAAAGCTTGTGGAGAGGGCAGTGTCACTCATCTTGGACGAGAAGGTTCCTATTATGGACATCCAGTTTTTGGCGTACCCAATTGCGCAAGGAGTTCACGGCCGTCAAATTTTCTGGGAGTTTTTCCAAAAGAACTTCACGGCGATCTACAACCGTCTCAGCACCAACATAGTTGTATTTGATAGATTTGTCAAATTCACCTTGGGCCACTTCTCTAGCCAAAAGTGTGCCGACGAGATCAGAACCCTCTTTGCAGAGAAAGACACAGAGGGCTTTGACAGATCGTTGAAGCAGGTTCTCGACAGTGTCGAGACAAAGGCCAAGTGGGTGGCCAGAGACAGGCAGAGTGTCGAAGAGTGGTTACGGAAGGAGTCCTATCTTTGAATTTATTTTGAACAAGCGGTTACTCCTGTAGATCTTCGTTAGTCAGATGGAGATGCGGAGTTTTTAATGCATGCATGCAGAGATGAATCGAGGTGTTTCCTTTGCATAAGAGTTCGTAATTCTTCGCCTAAGATATTTTTGGGCGTCGGCAAGCCCCCTTCGCATATTCGGGCACTTTGCATCATCTCTTCACTTCAGAAGCTTCTAGCGTTATCTAGAGGAATGGGAATAACAGCCCACTGTGAGACTGCAATTATACATCGATTCTGCGGGAAGCGGCGGATCTGCATCGAAGGTTCACGTCAAAATGGGCCTCGATGGTTTGCAGCTACCAGCAGCTGTGACGATCCTCCACTTTGAAATGAGCTACTACCAATTGCCGAATGTAAGGGCCTTTAGTAATCTCTGCGACATGGTACCAAGCTAACATTTCATGCGATAGCTAATCGAGATCGCTGCTGCATCCGCATCGTACATAACTTCCCTAAGTTAGAATAAGGTCCACGCATCATGTGATGCGGCGAGACGCAAAGGAAGCTTCCCGAAATATTGCCACGGCTCGTCTACGGTGATAGCTTCAGTGATGACTTTGTCATCGGGATAAGGTGGCCATTGTAGGTGTCACAATTCAGCTAGCTGATCCGGAAAGGAGACCTCAATTGAGGCTGGGCTTCCAAGCGACACTAAATGCTTTACTTACAGAACTTTACATGCGCTGAGCTGACCTTCGAGCACTGCCTTGCGTGTAACGTACGCCTCCGCTAGTACTGTTGGCTGCGAGACATAATCTAAGCGTTCGGGTGCTGCATGGCGCTGGTTTACTTAGCGGGAGTCAATTAGGCCGGGGAAGGTTCGGAACCGCCACGCTGGAATTGCGGAGATTATAATGTGAGTTATAGCGGACATTGCAAGTGTGTAAGGCTCTGTCAGGAGTAGATCAGTCGATATTGGCACTGTGCTCATAGATGCCAAGGGCACCCCTTAGCCCCAAAATTCGCGAAATATCACCACTTCGTACCCCCGCACCAACCAACTACAATCAGCAATGTCAGTATCGCTCGCCCGGCAGGTCCGTAATGCCTGGAAGGCTGGGTGGACTCGTTACTCCAAACAGATGAACTCGAGTGGTGATGCGCGCGCAGGAGTGCTTGTGGGGAAAGACGACTTCGGCAACGAGTTTTACGAGTCTGACGACCCTGACGACATCCACCTCCGTACGAGATGGGTGGAGTACAAGGAGTCGAGTAAGCTCAAGTGGGACATCTCGCAGATTGAGCCTGGATGGCACTACTGGCTGGGGTACGGTACGGATATACCACCCAACAAGGTTAGCGGCGAGGAGAAGACTGTGAGGGCGTATCCTCTACCGCCAGTCCACGCCGTCAATCACACGGGCACTGCTGGTGCGTATGTGCCCTACAACACTGCGAAGCCCAAGTTCAGCCAGTGGGTGCCCAAAGTGGCCGAGCGGAGCGCATGATCCGACCTTATTTATTCTATTTATACTATTTATGCTTATGAGCTTGCAAATGTCGCAGCCACTATCAGTGGGAACACGACGGTGGCCTCTGCGTAGATCTTGGTGGAGCGGGCCTCGGCCTTGATCTTACCCCAAGAGACAGCCTCGTCCGGTCTGGCACCAGCATCGGATCCGTCAAACTCCTGGCCAGTGTTGATGTAGACGGCGTAATCGGCACCATTTCTCATCAGACAGGCGTTACAGATGTGGTGCTTGATGAGACCACCTCCGAGAATGATCATACCGGCACGCGAAGCCGCCATCGACATGGAGTTGATCTTGCGGATGTCTGCGACAATGTCGAGTCTGAGCTGCTGTGGCGAGGCCTTAAAAGTGTGGAAGAAGAGCATGTCTCCGATGGAGCCGTCCGTGATGGCTGGACAGAACACTGGGATCTTGTTCTTGTGGGCCCAGTAAAGCACAGAGGTCTCGTCATTGATCTCCTTTCCCAGTCTGTCAATGAGCTTGGAAGGGGTCAGCACAGCGGGGGAGTCTGCGTCAAAGGCCTCAGCACCGAGTTTAGCGGCAGCAGCGGTCTGCTCCTCTAGCAGAGTGTCCAGAATGGGCACAATCCACTCCTCAAACTTGCAGTAGTTTTCGTTGGGCACGAGAAGGTTGCCAATACGGTTCATACCCTCTTCACGGAGCTTGGAACCCTTGAGGGAGAACTCTCCCAGATACGTTGGTGCCAGACACTTGATGAGGTCCTCCTCAATGCCACCAGCGGTGGCAACAATAGCACTAACGTGCTTGTGTTGCACGAGGAAGCGCAGAGTGTCACGAAGACCCGACGAGATGAGGTTAGAGGTGTACCCCATGAAGACGGTGGTTCTCTGGAATCCCTCATCGTCAAACTCGCCTGTTCTCTTGTGCTCCTCCAAAGTGTCTCTGTGCACACCCCTCCAAGATCTCATCTCGTCGATGATCTCACAGCCCTCGGCCATCGAGGAGGCCTGGAACCCCATCGTCTTCATGCTCTTGATGAGATCTGTCGCACGCATGTCTCTGCTCTCGGGCTTGGAGTAGTCGATGCCCTTCACTTCTACAAAGTCTTCGGGCACGGGCACAGAGGCCTTGAGTACCGCATCGGAGAGAATCTCCGGGAGCTGTTCGTTTTGTTTGGACATGTGGAGTAAATAATGTGCAGCTTCTTGAGATGAGCTCACTACAAAATTTTCAATTCCGGGGGTGCGCATCGTTATCAGATGACGCCCTCGGCCCACTAGTGCCATCTCCACCCGCCATTAGACCCACTATTCCATAGTTTTTTGGCTTGATGGCATTAGTCATAACGACTTTCGTGCTTTGCTCGGAAATTGTGTCACAGGGGCTTTGCGTTGTGGCGGAGCGCTTATCTCCCCCACATCCAGCCACCCGAGGCCGCGCTGATAGCGCCAGCATTTGCCCCCTATTCTATTTCTCTTCCTCCTCACACAACGAATCTGAATGTCCAAGGAGTTTGAATACGAAAAGGCCGAAAGGGCCATGCGCCAGGCATTCGACCTGTTCCAATTGGGTGCCTCGATGATGGGCAAAAATGTGGCGGAGGCCTCTGGGTCTGCCGCTCAAAAGAAGGCTCGGTCACACCGCTCGAGAAAGCAGCTCAAAAATCCAATCGTTACCTTTGACTCCGACTCAGAGGAGCTCTCCGAGGAGACGACTCCCGAGGAGGACTTTGAGGATATATGTGAGGACAAGGATTACTTTCTAAAGTATGCTGATGACTACATCGCCTTCACCGCAAAGAACCCAACGATCTATCACGTCACTGCCTACTTCTCCAAGCTGCTGGAGTCCAGAGGCTTCAAGTATCTTTCTGAGAAGAAGGAGTGGAAGGATCTGGAGCCAGGCCTTTACTACACAACCAGAAATGGAACTAACGTTGGCGCTTTTGCTCTGGGAGAGGGCTGGAAGCCGGAGTACGGCGCCGGTATTATTGGAGCACACGCCGATTCCCTCGCCACAAAGCTCAAGCCAGTTTCCAAGAAGGCCAAGATTGATGGGTACGAGCTCCTCGGTGTGGCGCCTTACGCTGGTGCGCTCTCTCCACTGTGGTTCGACAGAGATCTCGGCCTAGCGGGTAGAGTTCTCGTCAGAGTCAAGGACGAGTCTTCTCCAACTGGATCTCTTATTGTTTCAAAGCTGATTGACTCCTCTCCAAAGCCTATCGCCAGAATTTCCACCTTGGCTCCTCATTTCGGTGCTGTTTCCGACCCACCGTACAATCCAGAGACGAGAGCCATTCCCATCATCGCCTTCTCACCAGGGCCTGAAGCTGAGGCGACAGCACAAGAGAAGTCGTCGCCACTGCTGAAAAACCACTCCTTGGAGCTTCTGAGATACATTGCCGAACTAGCAGACGTTGCCGTCGAAGACATTGTCCAATTGGATCTCGACCTCTTTGACGTCCAGCCTGGCACTATTGGCGGACTCAAAGACGATTTCATTTTTGCCCCAAGAATTGATGACCGTATCTGCTCCTATGCCGCCATTTCTGCCTTGCTGGAGTTTGCCGACAAACCAATCCCAAAGGGGACATTCAACCAGGTCTTCTTGTATGACAATGAGGAGATTGGCTCTTTGACTAGACAGGGAGCTAGGTCGACACTGATGAATACAGTTACTGAACGTGTTATTGCTTCCCTGTTTGGCGACTCCGAGTCTCTGGCCAAGGTGTCATTTGCCAACTCCATCGTTCTCTCTGCAGATGTCAACCATCTGATGCTGCCAACTTACAAGAGCGAATACTTGGAGGACCATTATCCACTACCAAACATCGGTGTAACCATATCCCTTGATCCAAACGGTCACATGGCAACAGACTCGGTGGGTCTGGCACTGGTTGAAGAGATTGCGAGAAAGAATGACGATAAGTTACAATATTTCCAGATCAAGAATGGAGCAAGATCTGGTGGCACAATTGGACCAACGATTGCCTCACTCACCGGTGCAAGAACAATTGATCTCGGAATCGCACAGCTTTCTATGCACAGCATTAGAGCTGCCACTGGCTCTAAAGATGTCGGTCTTGGTGTCATGTTTTTCGAACATTTCTTCGAAGACTGGAGAGAGATTTACAGCAGCTTTGGAGATCTCTAGCTGTATATTCAGATTCCTTCTATTCGACAAAGTGAAAACATACTCTTTTTGTTATTGTATTCCAATAGCGTTTAAAAAAATAACGACATCTGCAGGATTCGAACCTGCGCGGGTAAACCCAAAAGATTTCTAATCTTTCGCCTTAACCACTCGGCCAAGATGCCTAATTATAAAATCCAGAAAATAACCCATATGCCCCAAGGTGAGAGACAGTTGAAAGTTTACGAGATTATGCACTTCCCACTAGGAAAGGCACAACTAGTGACTTTTCACCTCTAGAAGACTTGCTAGCTGAGAGCTCATATGGTTTAAGATATTGGTATGTGACGAGAAGGGGTCCATAAGAGTAATGTGATGTCTGCTGGATTCTTCTCTTTTGTGTCCAGATATTGGCCTTCTTCGTAATAATTTGGAGGTCAACATCAATCGAAAGAGGCCTGTCATTGCTCTCAGCACCGATGAAATCTTCGGCTCAATCTCCTTGGAGTAATCACTTACATCTCGCCGATCGCCGCAGTACCCATTGAGTGTGAAGAAGAGCTATTTCACGCTCCCAGTGACAACCGGGGGACTTGGTAAGCCACACCGGTCATGGACATCTTAGTATCGATTGCACAATAATTCCGCCGTTATTGTGTGACGGTCGCCAATTAGAATCCTGCAGCCAGCTTAGAAAAATTAAACATTGAGCGCCAGATCTGGATCGAGCACGTTCAACTGAACGGGACAAAAATCGACCTTCTGCTTAAAAACGTCAAGCTCGATATTTATTCTTTGCTTGTAAAACATGGGTCTTGTGACGCTCGATACCGATCTCTGTCTCTTTGATCTTGACGGTACCTTGGTCAATACTACTGATGCCGTTGAGCGCATTTGGATCGATCTATGTAAGGAACACCACGTGAGCTCGGAGAAGCTCTTTGAGTACTCTCACGGAACACGCACTTCGGAGGTGATGGCCAAGTTCTTCCCAAAGATCGACAACACGGATAACAAAGCTGCGTTTGCTTTCGACAAGAGCATTGTGGAGAAACATGGGGACCTGGTCAAACTGATCCCTGGCAGCGTCCAACTACTCAATTCTTTGCAAAAGGACAAGTGGTGTATAGTGACCTCCGGTAACAAAGTTCTGGCTTTCAGTTGGTTCACAAACATTCTGGAGAAGGTGCAGAAGCCAGAAGTCTTCATCACCGCAGAGATGGTGACAAAGGGAAAGCCAGACCCGGAGGGCTACCTCAAGGGTGCTGAGCTTCTCAGTGAGAAGAACAGCCTGGACAAGAACACTGTAAAGAAGGTTGTATTCGAAGATGCCCCTGTGGGTATTGGCGCTGGCGTCAACAGCGGTGCTACAGTAATTGGCATTGCTAGCTCGTTTGATCCGCAGCTTCTCTACCAGGCTGGTGCTACTTTTGTGGTTGAAGATCTCACTCACGTCAATGTCATCGATGGAGAGAAGATAACTTTGGAGCTAGACATTGTCGATAAAGTTTAGATAGGGGGTTATATACAGCATAACTTTAGATCATGACCACTGGTCACTGAACATTCTCCTTCAATTTTGATTCTCTTGCCTCAAGGATGTAGCGTTCATAGAAGTGAAAAGTCTCGAAGCACACTTCGATCATTATCAAAATGATGATGATCCATTCTAGTCGGGCGCTCTTCTCTTCGTTGAGGGTCTGCAACAACGCTCTAGACTCATCTGTCGCGTAGTCCAGCTTTTTGTTCAATATCGAAATTCTTGGAGAAATATCGAGGATGTTTGAAATATTCTTGTAAATTCGTTCGAGATCTGGCTCACTCCAGTATAGGTCTGGGATCTCAATTAACTCCGAGTACAAGTTGAGTTTGCCCCGAAGAAGGAATAGCCTACCGGTCGATCTCAAAAGATCCTTCTCAGTCACGCTCAGTTTCTTACCAACGGAAAGCCCTTCCGTTATTGTACGAGTTTGTAATATATGTCTTTCCAATGCATTTTCCAGCACGGCGAGTCTCGTCGATCTTGACAGCCCCGAAGAGAAAGCCGCCTTATCAAGTAGTGCTTGTTGTGAATCTGAAGCGTTTATGATGATTGTTTCTGTTATAACGTGGCTTTCATGATCAGATCCGCCCATCACCTCAATGTAATCCATGTCTTCAGACTCGGGCCAATCGTACTCCGAGATCATACAGTCTGCGAAAATCGGAAGAATCTGGGTCTCCAGCTGAGTTTCGTCAATGCCCCACCCAACAACGGTACCATTCTCCAGAATGAGAACGTCGTGCTTATCCTGATACTTGAAGTATAAAATCTCATCGGGTATCAACACTTTAAGGCCCCAGTCGCCCTTCTTCTCCAAGATGTCCGAGAGATTGTACTTTTCACACTTGGTGAATGTAGTAACGGGGAGTGTTGGATAGGTTTCTTGTAAGCTTTGCAAAGTTTCCGAGGGTTTGCCCTCGCGGCTCCAGGCTAGTCTCTTTGTACGTCTAAGTAGTTGGGAATTTGTCTGCCTTATCGTCTTTGGCGTCTTCTTGAGCTGTGCCATTGAATTGAAGCGTAATGAGACTACAGACTTGAGACATAGCTGCGGGCGCCACTGAGGCCTCAGCAAAGTCCGGCTCCCCGCCACTCGACTAATCATCTTGTTGGAGTTGATGGAATCGTTTTCTGGGTTATCATATAGAACGCATTCGCGGTCGCATTTCGCGTCGAGTGACGCCAAATCGCCAGATCGCCAAATCTGCAGCTATAACTATTTCCCTATTTACCAATTTCCCCTTTCGGCACACTCATGTAGTGTTTGCCACATCCTTAGTTTTAGACCATCACGAGAATAGGCAATGGGATAGATCTGGGAGCGGGCCAAGGGGACTCCTCATAATATCTAAAATCACTTAATCTCCTCTAAGCTTGATTTCCAAGCCACATTTGCTGAAGCGTGAGGTCAAAAGCGCCAATGGAACTTGCGTATCACTAAAATTCCAGTTCCAGTATCGCAATATAGCGCCCCATGTGTGTGACTCCCTCAATCCGTATAAATAAGGACCCGGAGCCCTAGGCCTCGCTACATAAACACACTCTGGATAAGAACAGTATCACAAGTGTTATTTATAGACTGGGTATGTACTTCGTCACCGTTACACAGCCTCTGCCGTAATTGGGCCACGGAAATTCGAGAACTAACAAAAGCTTTATATAGCCAACAGCGAAATCAAAACACGCCAGGGCGCGCCATCACGAAAAAAAGCCAGCAGAGCCAACTTTTTCCTGATCTAATTTCATCTTCCCAAGACTTATCTCTTCATACCGGACTGTGTCTTGAGAGTGAGTGTTGAAGAGTCGCTTGCTTTTTGTCGTTCTTCCCCTTCTTGAAATTACACGTGTGGCCGAACCTGCAGCACGCCATTGACACGCTGTTGACTTTGTGACATCTGTGATAACAACATGTGTGGTATCTTTGGATATGTCAACTATCTGGTTGAGAAGAGCAGAGGCGAGATCGCCTCTACTTTGATTGATGGATTGCAGAGACTTGAGTACAGAGGCTATGATTCTGCCGGTATGGCGATCGATGGCGACAAGCCAGACGAGATCTACATCATTCGTCAGACTGGCAAGGTCCAGCAGCTCAAGAAGGAGTACGATGCTCAGGGATTTGACAATGAGACTACCTTTGTATCTCATGCTGGTATCGCTCACACAAGATGGGCTACTCACGGACAGCCAAAGGTTATCAACTGCCACCCTCAGAGATCTGACAAAAACAACGAGTTTGTCGTTGTACACAATGGTATTATCACCAATTACAGAGAGCTGAAAACCCTGCTGGAGAAGAAGGGTTTCGTGTTTGAATCTGACACCGACACAGAGTGTATCGCCAAGTTGTTTAAACACATCTATGACACCAACATCAAGAACGGCAACGAGCCAGACTTCAACGAGTTGATGAAGCAGGTAGTATTTGAGATCGATGGATCCTACGGTCTTTTGGTCAAGTCTGTACATTACCCGAACGAGGTGGTGGCAACAAGAAGAGGTTCGCCACTGCTTGTCGGAGTTAAGACCGAGAAGAAACTGAAGGTGGACTTTGTCGATGTCGAGTTCCCAGAGGTTGAACTCGAGCACACACCTGCTCAGAAGGGAAGAGACAACTCATCTCTAGGCCTCTTGCCGGTTGCTCAGGGTGAGTCCGGACTTAGACATTCGCAGTCCAGAGCCTTCCTGTCAGAGGATGGAATGCCCCAACCTGTGGAATTCTTCCTTTCTTCTGACCCAGCTTCTGTCATTCAGCACACCAAGAAAGTGTTATTCCTTGAGGATGACGATATCGCTCACATCTACGACGGTGAGTTGCACATTCACAGAGCGAGAAAGGATGACAACATCTCTGCTACCAGATCGATTCAGACATTGGAGATGGAGCTGGCTCAGATTATGAAGGGTCCATACAAGCACTTCATGCAAAAGGAGATCTTTGAGCAACCAGAGTCCACCTTTAACACGATGAGAGGCCGTATTGACTTCCAGAACCGCAAGGTCAACCTCGGTGGGTTGAAGTCCTGGCTTTCAACAATTAGAAGATGCAGAAGAATCATCATGATTGCCTGTGGTACCTCTTATCACTCTTGCTTGGCCACGAGAGCCATTTTCGAGGAATTGACAGAGATTCCGGTGAGCGTTGAGCTTGCTTCGGACTTCCTGGATAGAAGATCACCAGTCTTTAGAGATGACACGTGTATCTTTGTCTCCCAGTCGGGTGAGACCGCCGACTCTCTATTGGCTTTACAATACTGTTTGGAGAGAGACGCCCTCACAGTGGGTGTTGTTAACTCTGTCGGTTCTTCTATCTCTCGTCAGACACACTGTGGTGTCCATATCAATGCCGGCCCTGAGATTGGTGTGGCATCGACCAAGGCCTATACCTCGCAGTTCATTGCACTTGTGATGATTGCACTCTCCTTGTCGGATGACCGTGTTTCCAAAGTGGAGCGTCGCCAGGACATCATTGATGGATTGCAGAAAATTCCTGAGCAGATTAAGAGGGTTTTGGATCTGGAGGAGCAGATCAAGAGCCTCTGCACTGAGGAGCTGGCGAATCAAAGATCGCTCTTGTTGCTTGGCAGAGGTTACCAGTATGCGAGTGCGCTGGAGGGCGCCTTGAAGATCAAGGAGATCTCATATATGCACTCCGAAGGTGTTCTTGCTGGAGAACTGAAGCACGGTGTACTGGCACTGGTGGATGATCAGCTACCGATCATTGCTTTTGCCACCCGTGACTCTCTATTCCCAAAGACCATGTCTGCCATTGAGCAAGTCACCGCTAGAGCCGGCCGTCCAATTCTCATTCGTAACGAAGGTGACTCAGGTATTAACATTGAAAAGGCTATGGCTATTCTGGAGGTGCCACAGACCGTGGACTGTCTGCAGGGGCTGTTGAACATTATTCCACTGCAAATGATGTCTTACTGGCTGGCTGTTAACAAGGGAGTTGATGTCGACTTCCCAAGAAACCTGGCCAAGTCTGTCACTGTCGAATGAAGCCGCATTGCTTCAAATCCTCTGTTCTCGTCTGCTTTCCGTTTTTGCATCTTGATCCAGGAAGTTTTGTTTTGTGCTTGGCCTTCGGCTCTCTCATCACTTGTGTCGACATTCAAAAGAGCAGATTGGTGTTTGTCATCGGCTATGTGTTTTTTCTGCACACAACTCCCATATCCAGGCCTTGTCCGCTTCCATATTTTTTATCCATTACAGGGATTTGTTTGATAATAATTCTAGTTAAACCTCAAGATGCTGCTGTTGCATACCTTAGTAATGATTAGTAGAAGGGGATCGCTTCATGACGGTAGAGATTGTAAACGCACATGGCCTTTAAGCGTCTTGTTGAGTGAGGAAACACATCCTGCCTATCCAGACTTTCTTTGTGGACACTGTGCGTTTTCCTGCATAGAGAGATTCGGTGCCTAGCATGGCATCCAGCGCCATCACGGGGCCGGCTGTCATGGACTGGAGGCCTCAGCTCTTGTCTCAGTGTGAGAGGTGACGTACCATAGAGACCGACTATGCAGGATTAGGGCGGCGCTTGGGCCAGTATGGAGAGTCTAAGTAAAGAAGTTGTTGTTTCCAGTTCTTGCCCAAGTGGGAAAGAGCGCGTTCGCCACTAGGCGAAGATGGAAGGCGTCTCTCCGAGCTCGTAAGCTCTAAATTATTTGAAAGCTCCACCCTGAAGAGTTAAGCGGGATCGGTTTGACCGCCGAGGATCTTCGCACTGGGCCTACAGCCTACAGAGACTCGGGATCGCCACCGTGAGCGAAGATTCGTTCGACGTCAATCTCTACGCTTTGGAACCCTGGCTGCAGACAGTCCAATGAGGCTGGTTGGAGTATTTGTTTCCTGGGAAGGGGCCAAGGAGGGAGAGTGGGTACCTTTGTGGAGCACCGGCCCTAGAGGTGGTCAATAGGCCACAGAAGCGAGAAATTAGTGTGTTATTGCTTTGCATGTCGAAGTCCCAGAGCCGACGGACTTGAAGGGCGCTACGCGGTGTGGTGTCTTGGTACTAGCGTCCGCTAATGTAGATCTCCGCTAGTGGCAGCGTGCTATTTCTAAGCAGAGCATTGGGCTCGCTGGTCCCAGTGGGCTGAGACATAACTCGTTTTCCCAATTGAGCGTGTCAGCGGCCGGGTTATGAGCCACCACGTCTCCAGTGGAAGTGGCAGGCAGCAACAATGCCATTGGGGCTGCTTGGAAATACTTCACGTGGACTTTGGCATGTGCTCTCCCGGGACTTGAACTGCACCAGGACGCAGGCCGCTGTTTCGATGTTCGTAGTTGGGGCAGATACTCGCTGTGCGCAGGCATGATGCTGGACTATCAATCATCTCCATGTGCATTGGCGTGTGCCGATCTCGAAGTACACTCTGGGCGTATAGAGTGGTGCACTTCTTCAGGGCGTACAGATTGATTAACAATCGTGACTGCCAGGGGTGATGGACCGCGTATCAAACGCGTTGCAAGTGGCAAGTGCCGGGTGGCGGCTGTAGTGAGGAGGCCTACGGGACCAATTGAGTCTTAGACGAAGCGTTCTGGCTGGGCTGCCCCAACCTTATCCGCTTCGGGACATGAAGGCGTAAACACCCAGAGCTACTCAACGCACAATGATGCTGTCCACGGGCTGACAGCGGCAAGTACCGAGTCCAGGGCTTAGCCCTAAGCGCATTTCCAGCTGGAAGTCTCCCGTGGAGTCTCCACCTTTCAAAAGACTGTAAAAGGCACAGAGGGTAGGCTGGGCTGCGCGGAGCTACACAGAGGTTCCACTGCGGTAAGGGTGTCATCACACCCTGAAACAACCCATTGAGTCAAGTAGAGCGATCCTCAGCTACTATATGGCTGTGCCGCTGCTTCTCTCATCCTCGATGCCAGGTTTCTAGACCCGTGGTTCGCCTCGCTTGTGCAGATTTTCGCTGAGTCGGCAGGGCAAATCTCTCAGCCCTGTAAGATGGCTGAGAGATGCGTAGTACAAGATTGGGACGAGGGCAACCCCGGGCATGGAAATAATATGCCCAATTGTCTTGAGTTTAAGTTGAGCCGACGCGTCGCCCATTTGGGAAGTCACAAAGGTAAAACGCGTACAAGCTTTGGCCTTATGGCTGGCTCTACGGGAGTAATTCAAGAGCTTGTGCCGCCAGGGCACAAGAGTGTTCGTAGGATTAAATAAACGTGTCGCATAGAGCTCACTTGGATCTCTTCACCTCGGTCTTTCTGACTCTTCTCGATCTCATCCCTTTGTCGGTTCTGGTGTTTCTCCAGCTGTCAACAGCCCTTTGAACGAGACCGCGGTGGTTGCGGATCTCAGGGTTGGTCCAAGCCAGAGTCCAGCCAATTTCATTGCACTCACGCTCGTACCGGCCTCTGTTGCCCTTGTACTCCTCAACTGGGACCATAGCACGGGGATAGACACAGTTCTCCTTGAGAAACTCTGGAGGCAAATCCTGAGGCTCGATCCGCGCAGGAGGACACTTGATGGTAAACTTTGTGATAATCTTCTGCTTAGAGTATGAGAATGTAAGCAACTCCTCGCCCGTAGCGTGGTCGAAGTTGAGAGTGGGCTGTGAGGCTGGAATAGGGCCTGGCTGTGATGTGTGGAGTCCTTGGATGTTGGGCACCGACTTGGCACGAGACTTGGGTATGCTCTTAGCCTGAATCTTGTGCGCTTTCATGCCAGGAGAGTACGATATACTCTTGTGTGACATCTGTGCAAAAGGTGCCTGCATTTGATCTGCCCGAGATCCTGAACCCGGGAAGCTTGTTGAGTACTCGCTTGGTGATCTGAGTGGACTCGTTGGCTGCGACAATGGATGCGAAAAGTGTGAGATGCCGGAAGCTGCAGTGGTGTACTGCGCAAACTCATTCGAGATGCCCACCGCTGTGTGTGGGAAGTATGGCTCATCAGGCGTTGGATAGATTTCTTGTAGCTGTAGTGGCTGCGGTCTTCTCTTCTCTAAGGCTAGGTCGGTGGAAATGTTCGGGAACAGTTCGTCTGCCTGGTAGCTCATCCCAGGGTGGGCAGCGATGGTACCCTGCTGTGAAGAAGTGGTGTGGGGCTCATCAAAAGATCCAGGCCCATACAGTGGCACTGACATTTCATGTACCACCGGGTGTGGGTGCTCAGGAGATGAATGTAATGAGGCCCCATTGTAGAATCCCGCTGGTGGTGGGGGTAAGACCTGGGCATGAGGGTCTCCTTGCGCCTGGTAGCGGCTGAACATTTGCTCAGTTCCCATAGACATGTCTTCCATAGGTCCCGCTTGCTGAGCGTAAAACGAAAAGAGTGGATCACTGTTCATAAGCGTAGAAGTTCTCAATGGTGGTGTAGTTTCAGATTATGGTAGCAAAAGTATGAACGTAGTGCGTTCGTAAAAGCGGAATAGACACGATTGAAAGTTATTGTAATTAGTTTGCCCTGGTTGATAGATTATAACTTCAAATGCTTAGCATTGTCCATTGTGTAGGGCGCGTGGCGCACCCATGTGTTCTTATACATCAGAGATATCTTCTCTAGTCCAACTTGACAGGGCAAGAGCCACCACGGAGCAGAAGACGGATTATGCAGCGCACTGTTGGACGTCCGCAGGACTCATGCATCGATACGCATATGGGTGTCTGCTCCTGCGGTTTCTCACATATCTGCGTGAGTTTTTCTGCATATACAATGCATCTTAGTGCTTGCTCATACACTTCGATGCATGAGCCGCCTAAAGTAACCACTCAGCACTGTAAACGCGGCTCCCTTTTTGGTACGCAGAAGTTGCGCACATCGCTGCAGCGTTGCAGCACTGCTACGAATTGGATTTCGCCTCTTTCCTTCGCAGATGGTAATGATGAGGCCGTACAGAGAGTTCCATCATTGGCAAGGTGTATGCAAAGCCTTTACAGTGGCATAGCACCACTTCCATTTTGCACGGCGCTCCCAACTTTGTGGGGAAAGTTCAAAATTTCACGTCAGTCCCTTAATGGGCTGGTCCTGCCATGGAGCTGTAACTAAAGCACCAGCATCATAACATATTAAAATATGAATCCGCTAAGCTGAAACACGCAAACCTAATACAGTTGCCTTTACAGATACGCTATTAGAACATTCTCCACAATTTCGGATGGGGTTTGATACAGCGGGCCTGACGTTTATCGAGCTTTGAGGTGATCAGATGCACACTTTGCGACAGCTCGCAAGTGCTTTGAGAAGTGGTTAAAGACGCTTCTGCAAGAACTATTACCCCAACTTTGGGTTCGTATGTGTCGCTTTATCTGCAGACAACAACAGCTGCTCAGATGGAGCCGCCTCTACCCGTCATATCTTCAGAGGTTTGATCATTAGGGCTCTTCGCGATCGATCGGATCTGACGTTGCAGGCGGGACAAAGCCAAATGTGATGTTTCACTCAGAAAAGCATGTGCCGATGCTGAGACAAAGAAGTCAATCCCGTCTCTTCCTTCTCTTTTACATTAAGCAAGGTGAGTGTGACTGGTACTGAACTTCTTTTTTTACTTGGATGGATCAGGGTGGGGTAGCATTATGTATGGTGGCAATCTCAACTCGATCTGGGCAACTGTGAGACCTCACCCCGTAGTCCTAGTAATTTACGAGTTGAAACTGGGCGGGTTCATACAAGAGGCACAATAGCAGTTTTGTGCCTCAAGTTCTTTGTTTACGGCTTTCGGACGTCGTCTTAACCCCACGCACATGGTACTAATTAAACCAGACAGGTTCCCTCAGTCTGCTTGATAGGATCGAATCAGACCCGCATGCTTCCGATAAGAGAGCAGCTGATAAGACAGAATTAGGTTAAACAAACTCGTTTTTTCAATCGCCTTCCGGTTGAGCAACTTCACTGTGAAGGGTACTATTGGACCCATCACTGGGAAGGTCTTTATGCTTTGCAGGCCAATCGCAACGTCCAAAGAGCGCCAATTTCCGGCGACGGCTCAGTTCATGTCTGCCATTTTCCCAGGGAGCCTCGGCTATAAGCCTCATCTGCGGGCTTCATGACATAAATCGGTCCAATGAATAGGCACCGAAGGTGATGAGTCTGGCTTTTAACCGGCTCTAAAATGAAGCATAGGCCCGGATCTTGACATTATAGTTTTCAAGCGTCTCGCATACGAGCATAGGTGGAGAATAAACAAATATAGTTGGGGCGAGAGGAGTCCTGATCAAGCCGTATGTTACTTTTTCGGACAGCGCGTTCGCCACTCGGTGTGCGAGCCCCACCAGATGGTGAAGGCTGTTCGGTGGAGTGGTTATGCACCAGAGAGGGGCACAATACTAGACAGCAACGAGGCTTTAGCGAACAGAAGCCTATTCAGGATTTGAGAAATTGGTTGATTAGCCGATCTAGCTGGCTATCAACAAAGGTTAGCATTGCATCTCAGCAAGCTGATTTAAGTTTATCAGACAAGAGATAATACAAGCAATCGTGTTCACCACTAGGGAAACTCATCGAGGCGACTTACAGCATCGGACAGAGTGCTTCCCAAACAAGGGCGGCATTCTACAGCAGAAGCCTCGGCACCTGACCGCAGAGCCTGCGGTCGTCCGTAATTCGGCAGCCTTGATGTACGTCATTACTGTGTGAAGAATACAGATTTGTGACGAGAGGGAGACCTTAACACGGGTTAAGCGACCAGCCTTACGCGTGATTGATTGATTGATCAAACTAAAATTAGTAAATCGATCTTGGAATAGCGCACTCCCGCTTGAGTCCTCGGCGGCGTAGATTGCACAGACCGCATCCTCCGCGTTTCTCATCTATTTCAGTGGACTGTCTGTCTCAGCTGGCTTTTGCGGACTTCGACTCAGACGGGGAATATGCTGTGATGTCTCTTCGTATGTGGGTGGAGTGCAAGAGGCAGCAGCTTCTTTGAGACAATGAAACAGTGCGCCAGATAATTGCAGCACATAAAGGGACATTATAGAGGGACAGCCAAGTGGCCACAGCACAACTGTCAGCATTGAGGGAGCACAAAGCCTTCAGGTGCCATCGGTGACATTGACACGCGTTAAACAGAGGTCCAAATGACCAAGCGCAGGCGTGTTCAATCTCCCGTGTGGCTCACTTTTGGCTGCCGTATCGAGCGTTTCAATCTGCACCAAGCCCCACATGCGAAGGGTCTACAAAACCACAGGACCCCCCCACAGGGCAGGTTAAGGTTGCCTTTGATGTAAATGTTAACTTGGCTTCATCCTCTTCTGTCATGTCTAGATCTTTGCCTTTCCCAACTGAAAGTTACAGTGATGTGCGCCTTCATGCCGCTCAAAGCCTAGCCATGGGACCAAATGCAAAGAGCAGCCGGATTGAGCCGGAACATTTACAGGGGGATTGTGCCACCGCCTTGATCACTTCTTCATGTCGCTTTTAAGTTGGACGATCCTTTGTTGAGTTTTAATAGGTGTGCTTCAGCTCCAACAATTAGGAGGTGTCACCATTTCCTCAGCGTAGCTGGTGGCGTTAAGGCGGCTCAGACGCAACTCTCAGACACCGGCTGAGACCACCATAATAGACGGATGTAGGAACGAGAGGCCTCAAAAATGCATCATTGGGGTCAACTCAGGGCCCTTCCTACTTTCTGCTAGCGGCAACTTCCCACTGGATACCACACGAATCTCTGAAACTTGGCTCCTTATCTCTCCCTCATGCACTTTCCCGGGCATTTAGTCGTAATTTCTCAAAGCTCAAAATTGCCCATGGCTGGTGGTTGACGTTGGATCAGTGCATGTTGCCTCAATCTCCACACTTCCCCAACCAAAGCAAGAATGCTGCTACCAATTCAGCGTCACACCACATTATATGTGGCCTATCCCATAGATGGCACTTCAGGTCTAACTTCAATTCACTAGCCTTTCGTCCTTGATCAAGTCTTTACTTTTCAAAGCTCTCGCTGCAAACTGGACAGGCTGGCCAGGCTCAACTTTTCGAAAGCATCTGACGGAAAAGCTCATCAATATGCCTAACCCCCTATTGAGGTGTCTTCTGAGTCGCCTTCTAGACAAGGCGGCTACAGCGCGCACGAACAATCAACACGACACCTCCTTGAAAACCTCCTAGCGCCACTCCAGTTCTGAGCACCATTGACTGAGGCTAATGTTTTGATTGGATGATAGACACATGCCAGAGGTGGTCGGGCCTAGCTATATAGAAACCCATTTGTTGCGAAGTTTGTATTATTTTCTATGAAGCTTTGACTCTGAGACACCGTCAATCCTTAATTCCAGTGTGAAGTTCAAAATCAAAAAAAAAAACATGCTTCTGTTCTTGAAAGCATTAGTAATGAACAAGACATGGTGCACGATGGTCGACTATCTCTGCCAATTGTCCCACCATTGATCAATCAATCGTGAAAATGAACATTTATGTGGGCAAGATCGCTCAATATGTGCCTTGATGCATCTCTGTGAGTGACGGATGTGACTAAACTACAGCTCCACGATACGCACATCGGAGATCAGATTACTTTTGCTTGTCTCAATTGAGCCACGCTTTGCATGACATCTGGGTAGTTTCTTCACGGATATAAGCCAATGAGAACCTTATTAGCCCGGATATGTTGAAAGAGATCTATCAAGCCCTCATCCTGCGACGTACCAATCTTGAGCGCTTTAAACCTTCTTCACCCCGTTCGGGCGTGCCCTCATGAAGTAACGCAGCGAATTGCTCAGTTATGAGCTATGCTTGAGCCATGCCTGATGATGAAGGCTCCACGCCTCGTCTCGGACAGGTCGACTCCCTGTTGAGTAAGTTGGGCTAGTTTTACGAACCCAAAGTATTGAGTTATCCTGCGTCGATGTAAAAGCGTAAGCCCTCCATGTGGGTGCCAGCTTTCAAGCCCCGCTTTTGCGGGAAGCATTATCCAGCAGATCCAACCATCATACCAGGTAACTTACATGTTGCGAAAGTCGATTTGCCATCCGAAGCTAGCGAAAGCCCAATCACTCTGGTAAATATGACCAAATCGTGGGGATCTTTGCATGACGTTTGTGCTGTGCGTCGCCCGATCTAAGCTTGCTCGGCTAGCTCACTATGTTGGAAATGCAGATCATCTACCAAGACAGATAGCAAAACTGGCAGCCAGACAGAAAAGCATCATGACAAGAGTGGGACTGGAGTTCCTGAGGGCCCAGAACAGAGCGGAGCGGAGTTCTATTACGAAGTCACATCGAACTCTACAGCTTATCCTGTCAACTTCCGACAAGGACTGCATTGCAAGTTATGCACGTTGAGGCCCAGTGACAAGTACGGTAAATGTATTCGAAGTTGAAAAAAACTTGATGTTTGAGAGCTGATAATGCATTATAATTGACAGACCTTCACTCACGTCAACGGCCACGAGATAAGAACTACAGTGTAATGGTTTTCGACTCATTTTTGAAAAACATTCTATGCAACAGGCGTGAACTTGTGAGGAAAATGAATAATGCCGGAAGTTAGCGACCTTGTATGCCAGTGAAATTCTGTGCAGCGTAACCAATCACGCCGGAATCCGGCGGAAATTTCATCAAGCCCGCCATCTGGGGTAAATGACAGCACAGGACAGTAGAGCTCAGCACGCACTGAGAGGAGGTCATCAAATGGGTTCGCGACTGGCCAGCGAGGTGCTGATACAGCGCTTGCAGCGAAAGCGCGGTGCGAAGCCTGAAATGGGAAATACAAGATCAACAAAACTAGTGCGGACGTGGAATTATAGTTAAGCGAGTCCCCAGTTGATCGCAATCGAAGAATTCCGAATCCTTTCAAATCCGGTGCTTCCACAGACCTTTCAGGGCCATAAGTGGACGTTAATCTGGCTGATATCGCAAAGGAACACGTTTACACGGTTGCTTGCTACACACATTGTGGCACACGTTTCAGGTACAACTCAATAGTAGTGGCGTCACAAGAAAATGTTCAATTCTAAGAGGAGATCTCGCCCTACAGCTCCAATGCTTCCGCCTTCTGACGTAAGTACTGTCCTTGTTTCTCTCGGTGGCGCACGAGGTTCCTCTGCACTCAGAAACCTCAATAAATTCGGTTCATACTAACGATTACAGCCTGGGAATGTTAGCAGGAATGCTTTGGCAGCTGCAAGTGCTATTGGACAGGCAATTAAGACTGGGACGCCTATACCACGCTCAAACTCACTTCAACGGACATCGTCCGTGAGACACTCCTACTCAGTCTCATCTCGGTCGAGCTCGTTGATGGGGCTCCAGGGGCCACCACAGCAGTTTCAAGACAGACCGGTGCAGACACAACAGAGAAGTCAAAGTCTCAATTCAGGACCAAAGCCGAAATTGCCGAGACCTGGTGCTCCAACTGGCAAGCCCAAGATGATCAAGAAACATATACCGGGACCACACGGGCTCATAACAATAGAAGTACCAGCAGAGGAGGCTCAGCCTGTGAAGAAAGCTGTACCGAAGAGGAGTCAGAGTTTCGTAAAGCCGAAAGTCAATCCAAATGTGAAGCAAGTCAAGACAAGATCGAGGGCTTCGAGTAATGGCTCAGCGAAAAGACCAATGTTTGCGGAAGATCTGCCTGAGGTTGCCGAAGATAAGCCCTTAGAGTTTGAGCAGCCAAACAAGCAAGAGATTCTGGCTCCTCCTTCACCAGTCAAAAACAACCTTACATACATTGAGGAGGAAATCGAGGAGATTGAAACACACCCAAAGATTGCACCAAGTATTCAGGAACCGGCAGAAAAGGTCGAGGGCTTGGAACTGGATAAGTTGAAATTGGAGAAGGAGGCGGAAGAGGAGAAGATCATCAACTCACTGGATGTGGATCAACTGCAGGAGCAGTCAATGCTTAGCGAGAAGTTTGAATCAACAAAGCCTGAGTTTGAGGTTGACGTGCTGGACCACTATACTGATCTGCCATCTACAGCAAAGTCCACTGACACTCTTGGTGCGGGGCAGTCGTCTGTCACCACTATGAATTCCGATTATGACAATGAAAAACAAACATATTCCAGCATGGCCCAACAGTTGAGACCTACAATTCCCGCCCTTTACGTCCAGCAAGACAGTGGAGTGAGTCATCATTCAGTATCGAACGACGTCAACAGCAGTATCTACTCTGAGAACTCCACGGAAGAGATTGAGATCCCGACAAAGTCTGAAAAGAGAAGCAATGTTTCGCCAAGGAAATCTGCCCTAAAGTACAAACAGTCATCATCCAGCAGTCTAGCTGTTAATGATACAAAAAATCCCGCTAGTCAGGCATACCTTTCGTTGGCTACAGCAGAGAACACACGACTGAATGCCATGTCTAGCAATCACTCTTCGACCTCGCTTTCAAGATCAGCATCGAGAATCATTGTTGACAAGCCATCCAATGGCAAGAGTGCAACTAGCAATGGTGCCGATCGCTCGCAGCAGGTAAATGCTCCTCCACCAAGATCTCAGCTACGTGATAATGGCATCCCACAGAGACCCCAATCTGCGATGGATTATTCGACACGGAATGCATCTGCCATTCAGAGACCGCAATCTGTGCAGGGCTTTAGACCACAACAGAAAACTCAACCGAGACAGCCTCGTGCTCCTGCAAAGACCAGCATTCCAAGGTCTGCTTCAAATGCAGCAGCCGTTAATGCTACTTTAAAGAAGAACGAGCCACCGGCTTTGGAGAAGAAGTCAAGCTTCGAAAAAGAGAGGCCACAAAATTCACATGCTGCTTTCAAGCGGAAGTCGCTCAGAGACCCAACTTTTGGGACACAACAGCCAACTGTGGAGTCAAACCTTGGATTCTACAGACACCAAGCACAACTCAACAACAAACACAGTCAACAAGCATTGCAACCAGAGCAGAATAATTACTCGCATACTATTGAACAGCACTCCAACTTCAAGTCAAGATTTAATGACTCCGACTCCGATGTCGATATCCCGGTGGGGAACTTCAAAGCCCCTGCTGCAACACCGCAACCTGCCGTGCCTACGCTAAGGAAGCCAAAGAGTCACTTCACCCTCAGGTCGTCCAGCGCAGCTGGCGTGCCTGCAACCTCACCAGCGAAGTCACTTCCAGAAAAAAGAGCCACGAGATATTTCAGTGAAGCGGACAAGGAGCAATTGCTACGTGAACACATAGGCAAAACCATGGCAGGAGAAGAGAAAAAGAAGAAGTCGACTTTTGGCAAACTGAAAAAGATCTTTGGCAGATCATCGAAGGAGTGAGCCAGTGTAATTTAATAACAGATCGTCATATGTGGTTCCTGAAGGTAGTTTCGAAACGGAGACAAAACCGTAATTGTAGAGCGTCGGGTTTTCATTCTGTTGGCTTCGAATTTCCCAGTGATATAGTTAAGCCAAGAACAAACAAATTTTTCGACAAGATCCTCTCGGTCGCCAAGTTGGTTTAAGGCGTCAGACTGTAATGTTTAAGTAATCTGGAGATCGGGCGTTCGACTCGCCCCCGGGAGACTTTTTTTTTTTATTTATCGCGATCAATAGGTATCCAGACAAAGCTCATCGGCCATCAATCACTTGGTCCTTGATGAGCTGTTGTCGCAATGGAATTAGAGAACAGTATTGCGCTGTTGAAAGAAACACCAAATGCTAAAACCATCGAGGAAGTCACTTTAGAGGTTTCGGCCGCTAAGAAAGATCTCAAAACACACCTGCAGTGCATTACTGTCTACCTCCAGTATATTGTGCCCATATATCCCAGCTTGAGCAAAAAGCTGAAAACACTGGTGCGTGAGATATTCCAGACATGCTTGGGTATCTCTCATACTTTGAAACAGTTCAAAATTACCAAAAAGGATGTTTATTATGACTTTATGAAGGATCTGCTCGTCGACCAACAGCTACTAGTGACAGTCATTGAAACGTGCAAGGGGAACAGGAATGAATTGGCACAACTCAAGTCCCTATTCTTTGGCTCCAAAATATTCCAAGCCTTTGAGGGAAAGCTCCCACTGGATAGATATCTTGAAATACTCGTGATACAGTTGCTTGAGGCTAGCAGGAATGGATTGTCATCACCTGAATATTTTCTGTCGTTCCTATCGATTCACCCTGTCGAATCAAAGAACATCCTTTTTGATACCTTTTTCACGGGCGAAAACTTTGTTCACATCGAGAAGGGGATCGAAGGGCTGTCTTTGGCACTGAAGCGCCAGTTTTTTTGCTCATTTCTACTTCCCTTCTTCGAGGAGCGGTGTAATTCTGCAAACATTAATACTGTCGCAAGTATTGTGAAGCGTTTTGATCTGATTTCACTGGAACTACCGGTGCTAATGAGACTGCCGAAGTATAGCAATATCGACCTGTTTCAAGCTGTTTGCTTCGCTATCGAAGACAAATATAAACAGACAATTGACCTTCTAGCACTTTGGGGCAGTGAGGCATATATCAAAGATGGGCCTGACTTTGAACAAGAGTGTCTCACTACAATAATTCTCATATTTGTCAATCACTTCACGAAGGCGGAGAAACTGAATATATCAACGGACAAATGCTTCTTGAATGCAATAACAACACGTCTAGGCAGCAACAACACCACATTGAGAAGTTTGGCTATGATAGTTGCTAAGAAAGTCACTGACGGAGAGGTGAGATTTGATATAGAGGACGAACTAGTTGTTGATAAACCTTTGATCCTGATTGAGTCTCCCATTGACTTTGATAGTCTGAGGCTCGTTGATCAGCTACACAATCTCTCGGTGAGTACACAGAAGATTACCGAAAATGGCCTAGAACCGAGTGATTCAGATGATGAAGAACATGATGAAGACCCAGCACCGGTCTTTCTCAAAGATCTTATTACGCGCTTCAGCAATGCTAAGACCCCTAGCATCACCAAGGTCCTCTCACACACGATTCGACTGATAAGGCAGAAGGCATCTTTTAAGATGGAGGTTGAGTTTTATAGCGACGAACTGGTGAGTCTGCTTGTCGGGCTACTGAACAAGTACGATGAGCCTCACTTTGAAGAATTAAAGATCAACAGTATTGTGTCGCTAATTGTGGTTAATCCTACAGTCCTGACGACTCTTTACAACCTTTTTTTCACCGGTGACTACTCTATTCAACAGAGGATGGCAGTACTGAGCTCAATTGGTCTTTCAGCTCGAGAACTCCGCGGCTTGGATGACACATATGTTGACAAGCCACAGTTTGATTTCCCAACGAGTGAGATTGCGCATAGAAAGCGCAAAGAGGCAAACGCTGGCCCAAAGATTGAAGAAATAGATGAGAAAGAGAGTGCGCTGAGGAATGGCCGCGTTACGAGACGCTCTAAGAAACTCGATCCGAGACCTGTTACAAAACCAAACAACTTCGCCAAGGTGGCTCCCAAGTTCTTTTATCCGTTAGCAAATGGTTGGATGGGGGGCATTGATGTGGGCAGCTACAACGAAATGTTCCTCAAACATTACATGAGCACGATGGAAATTATCATACAGGCTGCTTACCCTTGCTATGGATTTGAAGAGATGGCGGAATCATTCACACAGATAAAGGAGAACAATTTTAACATTAAATTATAATCATCAATCATTCCTTTAAAATTTTTTGTACTCGTCATTCAAGGCTCAAAGGCAATCCGTAAACGACAGGAGCCGCCCCATTCAGATACCTCAGCTTGCACTCTGCTCTGGATTGTTGAACAGCCTCACTGATATTCAAGGTATTAACAGGGTCTTCTTGAAGCCCCCATTTTTGGAAGACCGATAAACTGAATTTATCAAGATCTTTGTCAGTCACATCCCATAGATTACCCACAAGCATTGGACAACCTCCAACCAAGTACGAGTGGATAGTTCCAGTGGGCTCCAAAAAGTTGTTCGGTTGCAGGGATGCAGATGAGCAGCCCAGCAAGAGTGCAGGACTTATCGTTCCCATACCTTTTATGGTGGTCTCTCTAATGTAGCTTGAGCCAGATCCATGCCCTACATACACAAAAACGTTGGACTTCAGGGCGTTCCTGAAATCTTCCTCGGTAGGCTTCACTCCGACAGATGACGACCACTGCAGTTTTTCCATCAAGTGCTTCAGAGGTACGGAAAATCTGTCTGCAGTCTTCTTTAAATCTCCTGCGGGATTCAATATCATGGAGCCCTGTAATTTGGGACATTTTAAGGATTGGTGTTTCTGCGCCATGTCCAGGAGCATTTGAAGAGAGGGGACTCTAGAGATGGAAAGCCCTGAGAGAGAGGGAACACTTTCCCAGGGTATATTTATCAACTCTTTGCCCAAAAGTAAAATGGTGTGCGAGTAGCGATCTGGATGGGGTGTCCTCACCACGTACTCCGTCAATAGGGTCTCAATTTGCACGTAAATGTTGTCTATATCCACTTCATCGTAGGCATTTTCTTCTCCGTGGAACAATAATATATCCAAAACAAAGTAAATGAGATCTTCAAGTGGCTCGGTAGTTAGCAGTTTCGAAGGATCACCCAGTTTGAGAAAGAGCTCCACGATAAAGTCATCTAGCACCACATTCTTCTGTGAGTGATGCGGTTTCTGTCTTCTGGAGGGTATGTTGAGCCTGATGACGTTCATAAACTTCTGCTTGAACTCCAAAAAGTCTTCATCACTGACTTTCACAGGACTGAAGATGGAGGTAAAGCCACCAATCCAGTATTGCTCAATCTTGGTTAACAAACTGCACATTCGCTCGTCCAGCAACGCACGCGTCTCATGCCAACACCTTCTCTCCTCTGCCGTATTGATTGTGTCAGTGGTCTCAGTTTTCATGGTTTTGTCACTCTCCTCGAGGATTGTACGGAGTTCTGCCACGCAGTCTTGCAGTTTAAAATGCAGGTCTTCACCAGTCCTTACAGACAGTCTCGTCAAAGGTAACTTCAAGATTTTTGGGTTCTCATCAAGCCTCGAAATGATAAGTTCATCATTCACTGTGCTAACATCAATACTTATCACTTGCCAATTGTTGTTTCTGATAACGCTCATGTTGAGCTTCTCGAATTCAACTGTAGGGCTGAGACCTTCAAGGCTAAATGATGGAATCATGGACGGAGAGTTTTTGGTCACACCCACCATGAACTTTTCACTTTTGAGCGGAAGTCCCTTGACATGATCGTTGAGCGCAAAGCAATTATCGATTGTATCGTACTTGATGTTTTCAGAGATGCTCGACAACGTTAAAAAGTCCAAACAGAGAACTCTGTGGAGCTCGTTGCGCTGGTAGTTGGCCAGAAAAGGAATGTCCGGAAGTAATTGGAGTATCATATCTTTTGATTGCTTCATACCGATAATGGCTTTCTTCACATTCTTGAAACTCTTGGGTTTTGCTTTGGCCGACTGCGGTGCTGGAGAAACAGTAAGTGGGGACTCTATTAGTGTTGCAGGTATCGACATTGCTGAGTCCTCCAGGGTGGAAAATAGTGGATCCATGTTTAAAGAATTCTGGGCGTTGACAAAAAGCCTGCGAGAGTTCAGCATGTAGTTCATGGCTTTCAGATATGGGTTGTCTGATCTGTTTAAAGTCAGATCAACAACCGAAGAGTTGAAGTAGTATTCATAGTGAAGTCTCCATGAAGAAGCCAGAGATTTCCACTCCTTCTCCATATATACTAAAAAAGATTTCAATTTTCCTCGAGCTTCCCGATTTTGCTCATTGTGATCCAGGTAGATGTCTGAGAGGAGCCTCTTATATATCAGTTTGAAATTGTCAATATAATGTGCTTCTCCGTCCCTCTCCTCGTACAGATTGAGTGAACGGAAAAGCTCATCCGTTTCACGCTTAATTCGTGCACACTCATCATGTCTTCCTGCCGCGTAAAGAAAGTAAGTTATGAAGTAGTTGTTTTGAACATGTGGGGTCTTGTAAGACGAGATCGACTTATTGAACTTAGTAAACTCGCGGATATAGTAGTCGGCATCCTTGGTTATCCCCAAATGGATTAAAGTACCGATCAGTTTGCGGAAACCAGATCCCATCAAATCCAAAACTTGCAAATCTCCAGGTACAAACTTCAAGAAGGATTTACACAGCTGGATGACACAGACAGAAGATACAATGCATTCCAGGTGATGTCCTCTCAACCACATTATCTTCGATCGCGTGTGATGAAGCTTTAGTAGAAGGTGTAATACCCGGGAGAAATCATGAGTTGGCAGCTTATTCTTGTTCTCAGTACTCAAAACAGTGATATTAGAAGTGATCGCGTCGTTAATCTCCGCTGATACCTGATCGATCATACGCTGATTAAAGTTGACCATGTGATACTTCAGCTTCAACAGCTGTTGGGCCAAACTTTTGAGAATGAAGTCTGTGGAGTTCTCCAGCCCTAAGGATTGGAATCCAGTGTCAAACACATCTAGGGAGAGTTTTGTAGTAAGCTTCAAGGCTAGAGCATTCTCGAGTCTTTCGAAGGACAAAAAATTGACCAGCACCAGATTCTTTGAAGTCATATATTTCTCCACAGAATCCAGCAAGGTCTTCAAAGACTTATGAAGGTGATTAAACTTCAAGTAGAGTACAAATCTTTTCAAAAACTGTAACTCAAAGGTTGATGGCGTTGAACGGCTCCTTGGAACCCACGAGTTCACGTAAAGGTGCAGGATTTTCTGTATGTTGCTCGTAGACCTTGTCTTCTCTTCTAAAGTGAGATAGTAGAAGCTTTTCACCAGCGAGTCTGTTGACGTGGTTTGCTTCGTTGATGGGGTCTGAATCCTGATTAATGGAATGCCTCCAAAATATACACCACAGATCATTTGATAGATCGGTTCAATTATGTCAAGCTTTTGATAGAATTCATTAAGGTCATCAGATGCGTACTTTGATGCGAGTACAAAACATATGGTTCGATTCTCCGAGGATAGTTGATGAAGTGGGAAGGATGCCAATTTGGAGAATGCCAATTTGGAGCCAAAGTGTTGGTCAATTAGATCTAGTCTCTCAAGTGGTTTGAGCTTACAAAGCTGATCCATGAAGTCATCGGCGAACACGAGACTGAGAAGTTGTTGCTGCGAATTCCAATCACTGGAAACAAGATGAAGGGATCTCTTAAACTTGGGTCCAAGATCAGATTTCGATTCTTCTCGAAGGAAAAGGAGTTTTTCGGAGGAAAGTGAATTGTGGTAAAGACCCAACTTGAAAGCGGTGTTGGACAGGCTCCTTAGTCTTTTGTAATCGGAGCACCGTCTGTAGATGTCTTCAAGTGTTGAAAATGTGAACTCTAGGAATGCAAGGGAGTAATGATCACGATCAAGAGCATGAAGTAAGGAATCGAGTATAGCGTTCACAGTAGCGTTCAACTCCATTAGATGCTGGACGTAAAACGTGGACAATACTTCATTAAGAAGGCCCTTTTCACGTACTGTTTGTATTAGATGATTGCCCAAGACCTCCATCAGATCCTTGCTTGGCCTCTGGAGTAAGGCCAGCTCATTTGAAATGAGTTCGGCGTTAACAGTCTTCATTTTGAGAAGCTTGGAAACTGAGTTGGACAATGATGAATTGACGGTAACAGCTGACCAGTCGAGAGCATAGTTTTCAGGAATTTTGCCAATGGCTTCGACCAGTGTATGCAGCGTATCGGACCGATCTAGGAGCACGTACTGGTGCAGGAACTGGGGTATGCGGCCATAATCTTTCAACTCAAGTACGCTTATCTCAATGTTGGACAGAAAGGATTCTCGTGTTATGTTGGAGATATACTCCGAGAATTCCAAATGAAAGCGAAACAAGTATTCAAGAAATTTGATGTTCATACAATGTTTGAACTGAGGATTGGGTGAAACGCGAGTCATTGAGAGAACAATCTTCACGAGCATCTTCCTCTGGTGCACCCCAGCTTTGGTGACGAGGTGTTTGTCGTTGCTGAAAAGCGACAATACGTCCTCTTCATGGCGGAAGTCCGCTGCTTTGAACATTCTAAAAGCTGCTTGTAGCGCAAAAAGCTTCAGTGAAAGATTGAGTCCCCTGGGGCATTCGAAAACATTAGTTGTTCCGCCATGTGTTTCTGCGGACCCAATTTCTTCCAGAGTCCTCGTGAAATCACCTTGTAGATTGGATTCAAGTTCCAGTAGTTTCAGTATAAAGAACTGATGCCGTTTTGCGATCTCATTTATCTTTAATTGAGTCTTGTATAGTTCAACAAAACTTGCGGATGCCAGGCGCAAGTATGAGGATGATAGGGACTTGAGAGAACTCATTCGGTGAATTGTCAGATCGATAGCACTCATACACAGATCAAAGACATCTTCAGGGGTCTGGGGCAGCGTGTCAACGGAGCTTTTCTTTGCATCAGGTTGCCTCTTGCTAGGTGAATTGTTGCTGACAGTCTTCAAAGGCGAGCCATGCAATCGCAGATGCGAATAATTGGACGCGATGTACTCCAATCGGCTATCCATAGCGTCTTAAAGCACAGATTTCTTGACGTCCTTCGGCTCCCTCTTGCACTTGTTTGTGCTTTGTTTACTTTTCAAGCGCGATGACGAATCTATGAACAGTAATTAGTTCGCGTTTCGAACTTGCCCCATTAGGGAGTCAAGGGAACAAGCGTGATTGCCTAGCCTTACGTCTACACCTTATACCTTGTTACTTTGACGCAAAGAAAAGGTGGGCAGCTGTTGAGCCTTTCCTTCTCAGACATCAATCCGTCTTGCCTTATCATTCCCAATCACAGGAGCGTGATTCATCAACCCGAACTAGCCTTCCTACACGAGCAATCCATCGAGGACCCATAGAGTTATGTCATTCCTTAGCAGCCTGAGGCAGAAAGCTTCTGCTCTATCATTGTTTGAAAAGGACACATCAAAACCATTATCAAGAGACGAGCTCTTCCGTCAGGAGTTCAACCTACCACAGAATGAAACATTGATTGACGAGAATAATGTTGAGGTGCTCATTGTGTCAGAAGCCACACAACATTACGGCAACAACTCCGCTGTGCAGAATAATCAACTTTCCAATCACTCAAATCAGGTTTTTCCAGGGAAGCTTTATCTCACCAACCAATTCCTAGTGTTTAGAGACTCAATTGACAAGAAGAGTTGCGTATTGGTGCTCAACTTATCGACAATCAAGAAGGTTGAACGCATTCCCTCCAAGGCATACGTATTTGCCCTATCTATCCACACGGTCTCAGGCTTAAAGGTACTTATTCAATTCATAGGTATCAACTCCCGGTCCGAACTCTTTTCACACAAGTTGAAGGTGCAATTGAAAGCAAATGTTCCCAACACAGGAAAGCTATCGCCCTTTCTGGACACTTTGTACTCCGAGTTCATTGTGAAGAAGAACAAACCGGGAGCAGATAAAGAGTCCATAAAGGCACCAAATGGAGGCCTTGGCCTCATGTTCAAATTCCCCGGAGATCCACGAAAGTTGAAGGATAAGAATAAGCTCAGACTTTGGTACGATTACTTCAATAGGTATGGCCGGAATCTGACATTGGCACGTCAGAGGATGTTTTACAAACTCATCAGAGTCGGACTACCTAACAGACTCAGGGGTGAAATGTGGGAGTTGACTTCGGGAGCGATGTATTGGCGGTTCCAAGAGCTCGGTGTTTACCAAAAGTTGCTCACAGACAACGAAGGGAAACAGTCTTTGGCGATTGAGGAAATCGAGAAGGATTTAAATCGCTCGTTGCCAGAGTATCCAGCATACCAAAGTGAAGAAGGCATTAACAGGCTACGGCGCGTACTCATTGCATACTCATGGAAAAATCCTGACTTGGGCTACTGCCAGGCTATGAATATCGTCGCTGCTGCGTTGCTGATTTTCCAGACGGAGGAACAGGCCTTCTGGACTCTCACAGTACTTTGCGAGAAGTATGTACCAGGGTATTACTCGAAGACGATGTATGGCACCCTTTTGGACCAAAAAGTATTTGAGGCTCTGGTGGAGAAGACAATGCCCATTCTTTGGAATCATATGGCAAAATATGACATACAGCTGTCCGTTGTTTCACTTCCTTGGTTTTTGTCGTTTTTCTTGAGCTCGATGCCACTTGTTTTTGCGTTCCGTATAATGGATATCTTTTTCCTGAACGGTCCCAAGGTACTGTTCCAAGTGGCTCTTGCTATCTTACGTGTGAATGGTGAACAGATTCTAGAACTGGATGATGACGGAATGTTCATTTCTGTTCTAAAAGACTACTTCTCGCGGCTCGACGAATCAGCACACCCAGACTCCCCAGATCCAAAATATAGGCAGCTCACAGAGTTTCAAAAACTACTTGTGGTTGCTTTCAAAGAGTTCTCCAATATCACAGATGAGATGATTGAGCGTGAGCGCCACAAGCATAAGCCAGCAATTATGCAAAACATTGAAACATTTATCAAGAAGTCCCAGATCCGCAACTTGCCTAGAACGAAGAACCTGACACCTGATGATCTCTCAAATCTATATGACCGCTTCTACGAGGGAATCCAGTCACACAAGACTGGTCTTGGTACCGGCAAATCGTCCATGGACTTTGACACTTTTAAACAATTTCTTTCTGGATTTTGTGACTGGGTCCTACCCGACGAGGAGTACGACTATCACAAGGGAGATTTCCTGCATAGACTGTTCCGCAAGTGGGACAGAAGTGCCCAGTCAGAGCTCACACTTACCGACGTTGTGGTAGGTCTTGATAAGATGGTGGAGCGCAATTTGATGGAGGCTATTTCAAATTTCTTTGAGATATACGACAGTGATGGTAGCGGAGAAGTGGATAGGGAGGGAATCCTTCAAATATCCGAGGGACTCCTGTATCTCACAAAGCCATTGCAGGACGGAAATATTCTTGATGGTATCACTACGAGGTCAATTGAGAAGTATGTTGAAGATAAGGTTTTCGAACTGCAAAAGAATAACGATACCGGGGAAATCATCGTGCCATCTCAGGTTGAGATTGACAAAGAAAAGTTTCAAAGAGAGCAGGGCGAGCGCTACTTATCAGCTGCGTCTGCATTCATTCAGAACGCTTTTGAATACGCCCAGCCGGGGGAAATACCACAGCTCATCGATATGGGGGATGATAAAGACCTTGCGAAGATGAAGGCCAATGCGGCATTAGATCCAAACCACCCACTCATCATGTCTCTCGCTACTTTCCGTATGGTCATCCTGGCGGACGAGACGTACGAACTGCTATTCACTCAAACATTTGCGGACCTCATCCACCTTGACCGGAGCATTACGGTGTCAGATAAAGGCGGTATTCTCAGAGATATGTTTGACGGTCTTATTGCTGACGGTAGACGTGTCGCTAGCACTGTGCGCCGCCGCATGGACTCCAACACAGTGCCTAATGCACAGAAGCCTGAAGATGAGGACGATGACGATTTTGATCCACAGGCCTCTACGAATGATTATGGCGATCTTCTGGAGGGCGCAGAAGTTCAGGCACTTACGGATGTTCCGATTAGCAGTAACGACAACAATACGGAGAGACAGAATGAGCTCAACGTACTCCATGCCAACATGCAGAAAGGGAAGGAGGGCGAGAACCTCATTGAGTTTGATATCTAAGTATATTCCATAGACGGCATAACTATTACGTAGATACGAGCTCTCTCTTGAAAGACGCGAGGTCAGTGATCGCTGTGCTTTCACGAGCTTTGAACCTTACAGGGGTGGAGCGGTCTCGGCTTCGTAAGCCATCACTGAGCTGTGAAATGATCTGTTTCAGAACCACACTGCAGAGCTTCCAACTCTCTCCTTGTGTGATAAAATGGCTGAACAGCCCCTTCATCAAAGATGTAGGACAGGAACTGCTTTCCACAATCTCTTGCAATTTTTCAGAAGGTATACGCAAACCATTGCTCTTCAGTAACGCCTCGAGGTGCATTCTCACCAAGACCTGTCTGCTTTCCTCTGATGTTAAGCGACTTTTTATCATTATCGATATTTGTGCCCTATTGCGTGATCGAGGAGAGACTTTATCTTTGAAGAACGCCAATACCATTTGTCTTGTACACATGGGAGTTTCAGAGTTGGGATCAAAGTTCCCAGTAAAGATGATCTCTCTCAACTTGCGGTGAAGAGAGCTTGAGTCGCTAGTGTTTTCACAATTAGAACTTCCCACTGTGGCCGTCAATTCCGAGGTGAGACTCTCAGCTCCCGCACTATTTAAGAGACTCTTGTGTCTTGCTTTCATGAAAGGCTCAAGAACTTCTTCTCGAAACACATCCTCAGTCATCCGCTCTAGGCTCAGCTCCCACTCCGCAAGATACTCGTCAATTGATTGTACCAAGTATCCAGGCATCAGGTGTGCACTCATAATAGTGATGTGTAAACCTGTGGTACTCTTTAATAACCGCACGCCACCAAGGACAACATATCCAAGCTGTCTCTTGAATCTCAGATGTGGCACAAGCGTCCGAGTCATAGCAAAGGCAAGTAGTCTCGTGATCTGCAGCGACATAGTATCTGATCTGAGGCCAGTCTGGATAAATAGACAGACGGAGTTGGTTGGGTCGCTTTGTGGCCCCTCCTTTGTCAATGAATAGGACACTCCTCGTGGCAAAGTCAACGTCGAAGAGTCTTGACCTAGGTTCTGATCCTCATCAAGTGAAACACAAAGAGGCTTCAAGCACTCATAATACTTTTCTGTAAAGCTGACATCACCATGCACCAATAGTTTCAGTGCTGTTGAGCTTCTCGCCATGCCTTGCATAAAATCTTTCATAACTTGCATGTCAATGTATTCGAGGGCTTCCAAGCGGTCTTCCAAAGGCCATACTTTATCCTCAAGCACCACCAGAAGGCCTGCTAGTGCAAGAGATAGAGAGTTGTTCTGTTCTAACGCCCTGTATCGTGATCTTACGGCAACACGGCATCTTCTGAACTCATCTGAGGTGAATTCGAGTTGAGTCGTGAGCTGTTGAAGTTCCTCCACTAGAGCTGAGAGGATATATCCCACACCTTCTGAGAGGCCGCTTACGCAAAACTCGAGATTGCTGTTTCCATAAGACGAAGCATGAAGAGACCAGGTATAGCCGAGCCCTTGCGATGAATATAACTGTTTTCCCACTTTAAGTTTCAATAACTCAGACAAAATCTCGGCACTCATCGTGTTCACCACACTGGCCTCGAGCGCTTTATAGAGTATATCGAAAGAAACAAAGACTTTTGATTCGAATGTACTTGTTGAATCTGGTTTCAGCCACAAATCCAAGCCCTGGTCTTTCCTAAGAAGCTGTGCTCCAGCGACAGACCACGCAGACTTAGTGGAGAAGCCAAGAGAGACAGCTTTTGATCTTTGCGAGCTAACTTCAAGCCTGGCATACAGAGCTGAATGGTCCAGTGCGTATTTGGGAAGGAAAACGTTTGAATCAACCAGTTTGAATGATTTGCAAAATCCCTCTTGGAGCAAGTCAAAATTGAAGTTGCCGAGTGCGTACCTGAATTCAAAATACCGATCAAAACTGGCGTTGAACTCCAAAAATAGACTCGATGGAAAGCGAGAGCCAGCTGGATCACACATGAGTACCATCCTCATGTTTGCAGCACAAAATGTCTCGTTTATGAAATGTTTAAATTCTGCGGCCTTCTGGGTCCATAATCTCTGCCCGAGGCACGTATTTATGCTGTGAGGGGAATCAGTATTCGGCGTGCCCTTGATAATATTCTCGGGTTTGAGTTGTGCCATGTTTCTTTGAAGATTACGGGCAACCTCGCATGCGGCCTCCATCGGCGAGTTGCTGATGTCTTGGTGTAAATAGTTCAAAAGGTGAATCGATTCCTGTTCATATAATATGGTCGCAAGCTTCTTGACATCTTTGAAGACACAATCTCTGAAGTCAAGCAAGACAAGGCTCATCAGATCCCTTAGTTTATAGAGACCTGTGGGAGTCAGTTGGAGCTCCAAAACAAGGACACTGTCTTGGTGAGTCAGATCTTGCGAAAAGGCATTCACGCTTGTAACAAAACCTTTAGCTTTTAATGTCTGATCCAGAGAGCTGTCTCCTTCGTCTCCCAAGAGAGTGCACCATGCTGAAATATAGAGTGTTTTCATTATTGTGTGATCGTGACACGGGAAAACGAGTCGCACAATGGACGATTTGGTTGAGTCAATAATAATAGAATTGAAAGCGCCAGTGGATGAGAACAGTGGCGCAGTATAACGCCATGCTGCGAGAACATTGAATTCACTGAAGTCACTCAAGTTGGTTTTCATTGTAGATGCAATACTCTGCGAGCCAACGAATGTCTTTGGAAACTTTCTGTGCTGCCTTTCTGCCAACGTTGGTATGTCTGCAAAATGAGATACTGCAAGTTTTTGCAGCATATTGAGAGACTGGGATCCCCGTATAGTCAGTGTCATCCGTTCAGCCACGTAATTTGCTCTATGGAACTGCATCATATGGTCTCTGACGTCAATCCCATGAATAAGAGGGACATCGTTCAAAGTGTTGAAGTTACCCGTCGCAAATCTGTGAAAAGGGTGATTGGCATTCGCCAATAGCCGGAGACCATGAAACATGATTCTTCCACTCTTTGCAACATTGGCTTTATGCTCGTTATCGACTGAATAGACCTCTTTCTTGAAAAAGCTCTTAGGGAATATGGGGCTCTTTATACAATCAGCAAATATCGATAACAGGTGGGAAAATAAAACGACTTGACCTGATCCTCCAGTGTATAGTGCATCTGAGGGTACCTCGAAGAAGAAACTCGTTTGTTCGCCAGTTGTGGCGGCATTTCGGCGGCCACCTGCTTTGGAAAGAAGATCATGAAATGTCTCTGCTTCAGGATATTTCTTCGATCCGTGCAGCACCAAGTGCTCGCAGAAGTGTGCTAGGCCCGGTATACCATCAGGATCATTATGAGCACCAGCTGCAACACAGAGCGCAGCAGCAGCAAGATCCTCAGTGGGATCAGAGATGAGAAGAGTCAGGATCCCATTCGGGAGAACTATGAGTCTGTGGGACCGGGTTGAGTGGGAAAGTGGAACCAGCAAGGTATCCTGATAAGTTTTCAGCATGACGAAGGGAGTAGGAGACGAAACATCTTCCAACAAGCAGCCATTCTGGTTGTTTATAAGGCCTGGTGCCACTTCCTATTCGAGCGAGGACAATGCGAGTTGACGCATCGGCCGATCTCCGAGGGTAGCCACGTGACTGTCGGATTTTGGTTATCAGACCCATGCGCAGGTGCATGAGATGAGCCGTTTCTCCCACCTCATCATCTCCTGCCCAGATCAGGGAGTATCTTGGCCCTTTCAACCCTGAAAGAAGACGAGCAGGAACCGGGAACTTGAGTCTCGTGTGCGTTTGTGAATATAAGAACCAACAAATTTCTGCGCAGGCTTTGGGAACTGAGCGTGCCTGCCCCGCACTGTACACAAGATGCCACAGCCAATAGACTGGCAAAAGGACGAAGATGTCTCCGAATGCTTTGTATGTGATACGAAGTTCAGCTTCTTCTTCCGAAGACACCATTGCAGGCGGTGTGGACGTGTGGTTTGTGGGAAATGCTCACAGGTACAAACTCTGTACGAGGCGGGCGCCACTGTGGTATCGCCCCCGAATGCGTTATTCGCAGAACCCAGCTTTGTTGCACATCGTACCTGTGATATGTGTGTGACTGAGATGGTGTATGCTGGGATTCTATCTCGAGATGGGAACGGCGAGGTGCTTCGTGTGGAGCCCGAAGCTGAGGTTGCTGGAGGCACCGATCCTGTTGAGGTTCCAGGCCAGAAAGACCTATCCCAGCATCAGACACTTTTGATAGATGACGAAGACTCAGAGAGAGACAGGTGTCCAGTTTGCGGCATCTTGATGAGTGGGCAGAGCTCTTCACAGCGTGAGGAGCACATCAGCTCTTGCCTAGCTGAGGCAGAGTTCAGCGGGTCTCCAGACCATCCTCGGTCCAGTAACAGGATGCTTGTTTACTACGTGCCATTTCCTGAAAAACCACAGCAGGTTGTGGTATCCTGTTCTGAGGCCTCGAATGCTTCTGGTAGTACGCCACCACAGAATGAGAAGCTAGCACGCTTCGAAGAGTGTGTTATATGCTTAGAAGATCTCAAGCCAGGTGACAAGGTCGGGAGGTTAGAGTGCCTATGTGTATTCCACTACAAGTGCATCAAGTCATGGTTTCAGCGGAAAGGCCCGGGAGAGTGTCCGGTGCACGCAGTGCACTATTAATGATCTGACGAGTCACGATAACGGGAATGGGCTTAAGGCAAATACTGGGAATACGGATATAGTTAATCGTAATCATGTTCGTAAATATCTAAATCTATTTTCGTTAAACATCATCCAGCTTTGTCTGCCACGCTAGTAGAGCGTATAACCTTCGCTAGGATATCAGGGCGAATCGGCTTTGAAACAAAGTCACACATGCCGCAGGATATACATCGATCTCGATCCTCAGCTTCCACATTTGCAGTTAGTGCCACAATTGCCGGCATCAAATTTGTTCCCCCGTACTTCTCTCTCAAGTCGTGCGAAGTTTCAATTCCATCCTTGTAAGGCATTTGAATATCCATAAATATGAGATCATAGTTCGACCCAGTCGCTTCGACACGTTCAGCGCATTTCTCTAATGCATCAACACCATGAATCGCAGAGTCTGCAGTGTATCCCAATTTCTTTAAATGAAGTAGTGCGACTTTCGTGTTCACCATATTGTCTTCAACAAGCAAAATGTTCAAGGGAACTTCCTCGCCCAGCTTTGCTGGTGGTGTCACAGCACGAGGTGCCTCAGATTCTTGCACATCTTCTGCAGCAGCTGTTGGAGCTACTTTAACGGCAGTTTCAATGAGCAGCTTCAGCTTCGATCTGAGGAAGGGCAGTAACAAGACTGGATGTTGTTCCTTCAAAATTCCTCTCGATAGCTTACCGTAGGGACTGACAATTACCATTCTGTCACAGCTGATGGAATTTCGTGTTTGTTCAGATAATTTGTCGTAATAGTAAGGCGTGATGAAGACAAACAAGTAATCAACAAATGTTTTGAACTTTACAAAGTCGTTGGTGAGCTCCACTGAACATTTGGCCTCGCCCTTGACAAAGTCACGCAGCGATAATGAGCTGAATGATTCATCCGCAATGATGACAGCCTTCGAATCATCAGGAACCACAAGTCTGGAATCGGTATTATTGACAGAGGAGGCAATAGTCATGTAAAATGTCGTGCCTTGTCCTTCCTGGCTTTCAAACTGCAGAGAACCACCCATGAGATCCACAAGCTTCTTCGAAATGGCAAGTCCCAGACCAGATCCGCCATACACCCTTCTAGAAGACCCATCAACTTGCGAAAATGCGCCAAACACTTTAGAGTGAGAATCTTTAGGAATTCCGATCCCAGTGTCTGCAATACTGATAGTGAATTCATGCACGTCTTCTGAAGACAGTTTTCTGCTGTAGGCCTTCACCACTATTGATCCGGTCTGCGTGAATTTGACTGAGTTGGTCAAGAGGTTGATGAGAATTTGCTGGAACCTTGTTTGATCACCTCTTATCAAATCAATGTTTCCACACTTGTTGAAGAAAGCAACTTCCAGGTCCTTCTGGGAGGCTTGCTCTGCGACAAGTTGCATAGCACTCTCGATGCAATCATTTAAAGAGAACCATTCGCTCTCCAGGCGAATAGATCCATGCTCAATCTTAGAGAAGGTCAAGATGGCATCAATAATATTCAAAGTGACTTGTGCTGAGGATTGAACTGTCTCCACGTATTCTTGTTGAAGTGGGTCCAGCTTCGTATCCATCAAGAAACCTGCACATGCAAACAGAGAGTTGAATGGCGTGCGGATCTCATGCGACATATTCGCAAGGAAAGTTGCCTTCTCAGCAGTGGCCTCCTCTGCAGCCTTTTTGGCAAGCATCGTTCTGTAGTAAAGGCGCGCTTTATCTAGTGCAAATGCTGCCTGTGTACACAAAAGCTCCGTGAATTTCAACTTCCTGTTGTTGAACACCTTTGCCACTTCGCTATTTTCCAAATAGAGCGAGCCAATTATCTCAACCTCACTTTTTATCGGCAAACATATGAAAGACTTAGGGATACTCTTGATGAAGTAAGAGTCTGTGTTCAGTAACATATCCATGTGGTGATTGAACTCAGCATTAGAATCGATCGTCACACCAGTTTCGATACATTCCCTGATCATAAGTCTCGGGAGCAGCAACCCATCACTTTCTTTAGAGTCCAGGTGATTGAAAAAAGAGCGTCCACCAACAGCTTTATACTGTATGGTGCCGTTTTCATCCTTCAAACTCACCACGGCGTACTCTGCGTTGACAATGGAGACAGTCTCTTTCACCAAGTTTTCAATAATTGAATCAGTGTTGATGCTCTCAGATATCGAGAGCGTGGCTTTCAAGGCAGTAAAGAAGTCTGTATTCTCGGAGTCGAGATCAAGTGATTCACCAGCATTCCTATTTTCTTTGCTGAGAACTGAAGTGATGAAATAGTTGATGGGGGAAATTGACCCCATCCCATCGCTTGTAGTCCGACTAGTCGTATCTGTCACGTCAAGTTGGTAGTTGTCAAATGCCTCAGGGAAATTCTGTTTGAGATGAGAAACTTGAACCAAGTAATTGTTCTGCTGGTTAAGGCGCAATGCTTCTCGGAAGTGCTTTTTGGCTCTCTTCTTTGAACCGACTGTCTGTAGGAGCCATTTAGCGCAGTGCTCATGCGTGAAGGCTGCGTCAAGTGGTAGGTCATATAGCAACGCGGTCTCTATTGTTTCCTCATAAGCATCCAAAATCTCCAAGTGTGAGGAGGCACCAAACTTCATTAGCTCTGCGCGATGCATGTGATATTTGGATTCGAAGAGCTTAGGCGAGTTCGCTTTGCAATCACGAAGGAAGTTCATATGCTTGAGGAGTACTGTCTGCTTTTCTTCATCAGAAATGTAGCTGTCAACCATGGTTTTGTAAGACTTGCGCACAATGAAAAATACAGTGAGGAGGTTGTAGGGTATTATGTCAAAAATGACCTTAATCTCCTCGCTCAACACTCTTGGAGACATGTGTGCGCCGTACTGTGACTTTAACGAACTCAGGTAATCGATGATACTGTAGTAGTAGCATCTAAAGAAAAACCCAGCCTTGTCAATAGAGAACTCAGGGTCCCTGATGATGTCATACTTGTCATCATAGGGCATCAACAGCAAGTGCCGCAACATCAACATTGTGGTATTAAACCATGCCCTGTTTATTGGGTTCTCAAGATCGATCTGCCTCACAGAGTGATTCAAGGTGTTGTAAACTGTTTGGATATTTCCTCCTTTGAGCAGCTCCAAGACAGGGCGGACTGCAGAGCGCATGATGAAGCCGATTGACAAAGTTGAAGTGAGCTGTGAGACATTTGAAGAATACATTTCATAGAACTTGAGCAGTTCATCAATGGGCTCCAAGCAGACACCGACAGAAAAGACATAGATGTAGAACACCTTGTTGCAAAAGTCTAAAGTCACAACTTTCGTGGCTTTCAGAAGGTAAAGAGCAAATTGTGAAAGCTCTTTGGATATAGTCATGGACTCTTGAATGTGCACAACAGCCATCACTATATATCCGACTGCAACAAAGCCAGAACATCCATGCTCTAGGGAATCAGCGACCAGGTAATGCCCAAGTAAATCTGAAAGTGTGATGTTTCCTTGGTACATTGTTATGAAGACTAGCTCAGCCATTATCTCCTGGAGAATAGTATGCAGCGAATTTGGTTGCCCCTTGTCTCGCGTGATCCGGCGAATCTCTGAGATGGACTTCGGTAGTGTAGACTCCAACTTCTTACGCTGTGCAACAAAGCTGTCAGGTTCAAAGTATACTTTGATGCCATGCTTTCTGAGACAAGTCAGGGCAAGCTCGATACACTCGTCATCTCTGGACAACATGGAGAGGGCCTGAATGTAAAATAGGACCACCTTTGGATCTTCCCGGAACGAAGCGTCGTGGTTGTCAATGAAGTCGATGACGTCCTCCATCTTTTGAATTTTCATCATGCACTTCGCAATCTCATAGTCCAAGGAGAACAAATCCGCCTCAGTCGTGTTGGGTTTGTGTTTAAAGGTCAGTTCCCTCGATATCTTCAAGAATTTCAGTGCTGGGACAAAGTCATAGATTTTGTAGCAGAACATTTGTGCCAGATTGAGGGTTTCTAAGAAAACTTCAGCCTCATCTTGGGTGTTTACTGTCTTGAAGGACTTGGCAAAGTGGTTGGCAATCTCCATGCAAGCCACAGTATCGTTTTCAACACCCTCCCGATTGTGATAAAAGCGGAGCCCAATTAACTTATGGTATTCGGCAAGCTCTTCTTCAGACATCAAAACATGAGTTATGTATGAGTAGAGTGTATCATGATCAAGAGAGAATAGGCACAGTGAAGACATAGCTTTTAGGTCCTTTTCACTTATTGGAAATGGCAGCTTATCTGTTGAAAGATGGAAAGGGAACTTGTAGAATATGTTCATGGGCCGGATGAGCCAATTCTCCATGGCCCGACACAGAATTCTGTACACTTCTGCTTTTGGACGTTCACAAGCAACACAAAGATCATCCAGTGAGAACATAGTGTTTTCATATATGCAAGCTGCAAACTTTAGTACATCCACATCAGCAGCATCAAATGTTTTCTCGATCCGGCTTCTATAGACAGAGTTTGAATCTTGAGGGAATGAAAGCAGCTTCTCAGCGTCAAAATTCCACTCTGATTCACCGTTGGGTTTCGGTTTGAAAGAAATGGAGTTGTCGATGAGTATTTGGTGAACAAAGTGGACCGCCATAAGCGCGTTACCGCCCACATTTTGGTGCATAGACCTCGCCAAGCCCTCTCCTGATACATCTGGGCTCTTAAAAAACTTAGGGTAGCTCTTCTGTGATGAGATGATGGACATGTCAGGATTGAATGTATCCTTGGTGAAATTGCTGAACTTCTCAGTTCGAGCCATACTAACTTCAAGCTCCAGATAGTCGGTGTTCAATCTTCTCTTGTACTCCTTCAACTGTTTGACATCTGAAGAGTCAAACGTCACCAGCACTATAATCCGGGAATCATGCTGTTCCTTGAGAACCTCAGTACGAATCTCGTTTAAGAGCTCAATGTCTGAAACTGAAAACCACTGAAAGTCATCAAAGAAAAGGGTCAGCGGATACTTCAGGCCTAATGCAATGAAGAGGCTCTTGAGAAGTCTTCTGAAATTGAACTCTGCTCTTACCGCAAATTCGGCTGCTGCTCTTTCATGCTGAACGATTTTAGAATAGTTTGGACCCAAAATATCCTCGAGCTCGGGGAGGTGTACAAACAGTGGTGTGAGGTCAGAAGAGCCCAAAACCTTGATTATAGACTCACGAGCTCCAAGGATGTCTTCGTCTGAACTCGCTGTAATCTGATGTAGGATGTTGTTTAGAATCGAGATGAAAGATGCAAATCCTGTAGTCTTTGAGTTACACTTCCACTGAGCAAAGAAGTGGTTTTGAGAAACAATGCGACTCTGGAGCTCTGTAACGAGTCGTGTCTTACCGACACCTGGTTGACCCTTGATGAGCAAAAGATGAACGCCTGCGCCCACTGACGAGTACAGAGACTCAAGATACGCAATATTCTCCTCCCGACCATACATGTGTCTGGGCAGATTCTTTACCGCCAGTTCACGATGCTGTGCATCTTCAAGTGTCGTGGGCTCTCCAGTGAGGACATATCGCAGGTCATCAAGCAAGAAGTCGCATGATGGGTGGCGACGGTAGGCTCTCTTTTCAAGTAGCTTCATGATTAGATTGCTGAGTGGTTCATCAATGTCAAACTCGGACAAAGCTCTGGGATCCTCTCTCAAGTGTTTGTTGATAAGATCACGAGCATCGGATGCAATGAAGGGGAGGACCGATGTGAACATCTGATACATAATGACACCAAGGGAATAAAAGTCTGATCTGTGATCAGCCAAACAGTTTGTTTCACCAGACACTTCTGGCGCCATGTACGGCAACCAACTGATCAGATAGCGCTTATTCAGCGTACGATATCCTCTGGTACAGTCCTCTGTGTAAAAGCTAAAGCAAAAGTCCCATCCCGTTATGTATACCTCATTAGCATCGTTGATGAGAATATTTGACGCAGTGAGTCCGTTGTGAGTGACTCTGTGTGAATGTATCTCCTTGAGGGTCTTCACACATGCAATCAGCGCCTCAAGCATTCTTTGTCTGTCTTTGGAGCGACCTTGGACAAAAACCTCCTGGAAACTCTGCATGTTTAGCACATCTTCGTACACAAGAGCGTACCCTCTGTCGTCCTCCAGGGAAACGAAGTCAACCGGGTAAAGAATACCTTCAATTCCCTTAGGTAATGTTCTGGGTATACTCTGGTCTGGCTCTCTGCCATCTCGTGCACAGTTTTCACCGGACAATGTGTACCACTCGTTAAAGAAACGTGTCACGGAACCAGCCGAGACATAAGCGACATACTTGACAAGTACACTCCGCCTCGTCTCACGGTGGAAGCCCCTGTATAGGTCACTTGAAATGTTGGAGAGGAGGACGTACCCTGGTACAGCCTCCTTGATTGACTCCGCCTTGAGGACCTCGCACTCTCTCTCCGAATTGAATGTCTCATAGAGCTCTTTGCGGATGTGTGAGGTGGTATTGATTCGGTTGGCAAGCAGATAGTCGTAGAAGGATGATTCCGATGCTGTCGAGTTATCCGACAGGTAAGTCACGGGAGATAAAATGTCCTCGCTGAAGAACATCTCAGCGCCGTGTGCAACTCGTGGCCGCTGCTGTTGATCCTGGTTGGGCTGTGAGTTGAGCACCTCTCTTATCGAGCTCTTGGAAGAGTCCCGTAGTGGGCCCCTCAATGACAATGACCTTGTTGGTCGCTGCGGAGACTTGTGCGATCCACCAAACATGTCCGTCATGAAGTCTGGTGTCTCTCTGGCAAACGGTCCTGGGCTCTGAGGAGTATCGTTGCCTCTGAGGCTGGGGATTCCGGCCTCCTCGAAGGGAGACACCCCAAGAGACTTGTAATCCGACGACGAAGAGCTCGTTGATCCGCCCACAGATAGCCTGCGCAGGGAGTTGAGGGTCCCGCTCAGCCTCTCCTTGTGCTTCCTATCAGCAAACGCCAGCGGGTGCAGAGCATGCTCTGCGTTGATATCAGATGGATCCATCCCGTTGAGTTAGGTAGTGGAGATGCTGGATTGTAGAGTGAAGTTTTTAGCACCGCTGTGCACTACTAGTACTTTGAGGCTCCACTACGCACACTCCCGCATGCTTCAACCAGGAGAATGGCTGTCTCGATTGCTGCTGCACCTGGAAAAAAGGCATGCGGGCTGCGGATTTCGCACGCCCCGAGGCGCCTAGACCGCTCCATGTCAAAGCAAAGCGATGCCCAACTCACAGCAAACGTTTGCTGAGGCTCATGGTGCCCAGTAAAGACCCTCTGACACTGCTGGAGTACATGAAGCCCACCGGATTAAGGCGTAGAAGACGGTGGAACAATGCGCGCCATAGGGAAATCCCACTGATACGATAAAACAGGGAATACGGCACTCACAGCTCCCCTGGTAATAATCCCCGCTGCAAACGAGCAGAATCGAATTTCAGCCCGTAAAAGTGCCATTGCAGCAAAGAATTTTCTCCGTTTGCTTATTATCTAATCGCTGTGAAATGTACTGTACCTTGGTATTATAATCAGCTCCAGGAACTCCGCTGCAGATAACTGTGCGGGTGCCTATCGGTTCTCTCTCGCGGTCACCCTCCCAAGCCCCTGAATTGTGTCCGATCTAGGCTGGTCCATAGCGCAACACCCGCAAGAAGCAACCAGACACTCCTCATCTGGCCGGGCGTGGCGGGCGGAATCGCAGGCGGCTTCCTTCGAGAAGCCATGCGCGATAATCACTACGCGTAGATCTGGGCCGTTGGAGAAAAACGACACACGCGTAAACACCATCGCTATAAATCATCACAAGTCATCGTTCATCACCTCAGGTCGCCGTATCTTAGCATTTGACCGATGGAGAATCCACATGAGCAAGTGCAAAATGCCCTTCTTGCACGTATCATCAACAACGTGGTAAGTTGCTCGCGGAAAAGTTTCCACTAACAAGCTAGGAAAGGCTCAACGAGAGCGTTGCGGTGCTGAATGACTCGCTCAGGGTAAGTTCAACCATCCATCAGTTTTTTCTAACAGATACAGGAGGCAAATAAGGATAACCTACAAGTGGAACTCGTGGCCCAGATGTGGGAAAACTACCAAGCAAATGCGGAGTTCAATCTCGAAGCAACCGGGAACAAGCAACCCCCACTGTGAAACTTTAGCGGATATGCAAAGTGTCCCAGTGTCCCACAAGCTATTTAATGCCGTTACGACCAAAGTTAATGCACAGGTTTCCGTCACGATTTTTCATTTTAACGTAGCCGCTTACGTATTAGTCTGCATGGCAGGGGCTACCTAACCGTTGCGTTATGCGCAAGTGTGGAGATCCTGAACAAGAACAACCTCAATGTCACCGAGATTGATCCTTCGATGCTTCAAAACAAAGAGGCACATATGCTCTTCACGGATTCTGTCCGAGCCTCTGCTCAAGTCTTCCAAGGACCCAATCCCATCCAGGCTTGACCCGCAACCCAACTCACCAAATGTGTCCAGTCAGACACCACTTGGCGCACTCTTGTCCAAAGTCATCAAAGTGACTGGGCCTTTAAGCCTGAGCATGTATATGCGCCAGTGTCTCACACACCCAGAATTTGGTTACTACACTTCTAGAGACCCTATCGGTTCACAAGGAGACTTCATCACTAGCCCAGAAATCTCTCAAATGTTCGGTGAGATGTGCGGCGTATGGTTCTTTGCTAATTGGTTACAACAGGATAGGCCCAGTAAGATAAACTTCATTGAATTCGGGCCTGGGAAGGGAACTTTGATATATGACGCTATAAGAAGCTTCGAGAGGCTTCTCCAGAAGAGAGGTCATCGAGGGGTGGACTTGAACATTGTGCTCGTTGAACCATCCCAGGTGCTCAGACAAGCACAGGCATCTCTTCTTTGCGACACTGATGTAGATGCATCTGGAACATTTTGGAAAAGTAATCACCGATTTGGTAACGGCTCAATCACATGGGTGGACACAGAGAAAGACGTCTTTGAGGTGACGTCCGCAGATGATACAAACTTCATTGTTGCACACGAATTCTTTGACGCGCTGCCAATAAACAAATTCATTAAAAGCCAAGATGGTTGGAGGGAGATTCACGTTGATGAGAACCCTGAAACAGGTGAGCTATGCTTGGTGCAGAAGCCCAAAGAAACCCCGGCTTGCTCAGTAATGAAAATCAACTCAAGGTATAGCGCAGTTCCTCCAGGGACAGTTGTGGAGATATCTCCAGAAACACTCTCTTACACTAAGACTATGTGTGAACTGATCACTCGCAATGGCAACTCAACGGGCGCAGTACTGGTTGTGGACTATGGCCCAAAATTAGACATACCAAGTAACACATTGCGTGGCATCAAGAACCACAAGATCGTCAGTCCATTCGTACATCCTGGAGAGGTGGATCTTTCAGCAGATGTGGATTTCCAGGCTATTGCTCAGGCAGCAATGGAGACCTGCTTAGTGGACGTAGTGGGGCCTATTGAGCAGGGTGATTTTCTTGAACAAGTGGGCATGCGCACTAGGCTGGATCAGTTGCTGCCTTACACCACGACCCAGAACGAAAGGGATATGCTACTTTCTGCATACAAAAGGCTTGTGGAGAAGGATGGATCATCGATGGGCAAAATATATAAGTTTCTCGGGATTGTCCCCAAAGGCCAAGTTGTTCCGGTGGGGTTTAATACGATGCCTTAAGCATAACTACAGTCAACATGTCATTACGTTTCGTATATCGTCTAGCGTTCCTCTCTGTCATTGTCGTCTCTCGACTTCTTCTTCCCTTTTCTTGGTCTGCTCTCCTGGAACTCCTTTGTTTCACGGATCGCTTGAGCTAAGATTTTGTCAACTGTAGGATGGAGCTGCGAGATTGCCTCTCTATCTGGAACTTCCTTTGGAATCTTCTGCTTTATGACATTTTCAATTCTGAGGAAGAGTTCGAGATCATACTGGGTGACCAACGAAATTGCCTTACCAGACTTTCCGGCACGGGCTGTTCTTCCCACTCTGTGGATGTAAGCCTTAGAATCTGTTGGCATATCATAGTTTATCACCAAATCCACCTCAGGAATGTCGAGGCCTCTTGCAGCAACGTCCGTGGCAACAAGAATGCTTCTTTGTCCAGACTTGAACTTATTCAGGGCACCCAGTCTTTGAGCTTGAGTAAGCTGGCCATGCAACGGTATGGCGGGCATTCCAAGCATTCTGCACATCAATGCTGTTCTTTGTGCATGTGCACAGGTTCTTGCAAAGATGATAATGGACTTTCCCGTGTTCTCATTCAAAATATACGTCAAATATGTGTTTTTGTAACCATTAGGCACAACCATGAGCTTTTGGATGAGATTATCCGCAACAGAATGCTTGTCTGCAACAGATACACGCACTGGGTTCGTAAGTGACGCTCTCTGGAGTTTCTCAATCTTCGACGTCATCGTGGCCGAAAACAAATATGTCGTTCTGATCTTTGGGATGATACTGAAAATCTTGTCGAGAGCTGGTCCAAATTCGAGATCAAGGAGTCTGTCAGCTTCGTCCATTACGAGAAATTTGAGTGCTCTGAGAGAGAAGCCCTTAGTCTTCTCGAGATGGTCCAAAAGTCTACCTGGGGTGGCGACAATCACATGAGGCTTTCTCATTAGCATTCTGGCCTGATCCATGGCATCCATGCCTCCAACAATGCAAACACATCTGAGGCCCATTCCAGAGCCGAGAGCGTCGAACGACTCTTTGATCTGGTAGGCGAGCTCTCTGGTGGGTGCCAGCACGAGACCGAAGAAAGGTGTCTGTGCCTCCCAGAGTGCTTGTAGCATTGGGATAGCAAATGCAGCTGTCTTTCCGGAACCTGTCTGGGCGAGGCCAATGATGTCACGGCCCTGAAGAGCATATGGTATAGCCTCCGCCTGAATGGGTGTAGGAGCGGAGAACTTCAGGGCTTCAATTGCCTCCATCAATTCAGGAATCAAGTTCAGGTCCTTAAACGAGGCAAGCCTTTTCTGAGGCTCATCTGCACCCTCCACAGTGATCTCATTCCCCTCAGTCTCGCTCTGCTGCGGAGCCTCAGCTTCATCACCTCCATCAGGCTTTTCTAGTGTCTCCGTCTTCTCTTCCTTCAGTTTGAGAGCACGCTTCTTGATCTTCTCCGCCAAAGCCAAAGCGCCCTCCTGCTTTGCCTTCCTGTTTTTCTTCACAACCTTATGTGTAGTAGTCATACCAGCTGTCTTGAATTGAGTCTACAAATGTTTCTTGTGAGGAGTTCTTTTTTTTCAGGTCAGGGATGTCCGGATGTCATCGCACCAAAAAATTTTCAGACTAATGCGATAGACAGGCATTCGATTTGAGTGCATCTACACCTAAATTTGTTACTCACAATGGCAAAGAGAAGAGTAGGTTATTGATTTTTTTTGTCAGGGTGTACTAACAGTTAGCAAAAACGAAGAACGCATGTCAAAAATCCTGATGAGGAGGCTAAGATCCCCCGCTCCATGGTTCTGCGGCTGGGATCAAATATGAAGAATCATTCTTTGTCACAGCTGGTGAGGGATATGCGTAATGTAATGCAGCCTCATACTGCCATCAGACTGAAAGAGCGCAAGTCGAATAAGCTGAGAGACTTCGTGGTAATGGCCGGTCCTCTTAACGTTTCTCATCTTATGGTGTTTTCACAATCTGATGCCGGGACTACACAGCTCAGAATCGCCAGAATGTCTAGGGGTCCAACCATTACTTTCAAGGTTGAGAACTATTCTCTGTGCAAAGATGTTAGAAAGATCATCAGACGGCCGAAGTCTATTACCAAGGAGTCTAAGGAGTACTTGAACCCGCCTCTCCTTGTTCTCAATGGATTTACCAACCCCGCAAATGCAGAGCCACATGAGAAGCTCATCATAACTACCTTTCAGAACATGTTCCCTGCCATTCAACCTCATCTCATTAAAGTGAACTCGGTGAAAAGAGTTCTTATGATCTATAAGGACCCAGAGACTGGGAATATTGATCTTCGTCACTACACAGTTGACACAAAGCCAGTGGAGGGCTCCAAGAATGTGAAGAAGCTCATAAGTGCAAAGACTAGCATGCACAAGAAGCTGCCGAATCTCTCGCATGCTACAGATGTGTCCGAGCTTTTGACAGACCCGTACACTGTCGGTGGCTTTACCTCAGACTCCGAGGTGGAAGAGGACAGCATAGTCGATGTTAAGGATGAGAGCAGCAACGTTCTTGCCTCAAAAAAGAAGGATACTGACCAAGAGACGAGCAATGTCAAGAAGAAAGCTATCAAGCTTACTGAGATTGGGCCTAGACTGAGACTTCATCTCACAAAGATTGAGGAAGGCGTGTCGGGAGGTAAGGTTCTTTACCACCAAGACATCAAGAAGACCAAAGCAGAGGTCAAGGCTTTGGAGCAAGCGCATGCAGCGAGACAGAAACTCAAAGAAGAGCGTAAAAAGGAACAAGCTGAGAACATTGCAAAGAAGAAGGAGAAGAAAGAAGCCAAGAAGGAGCGTCGCAAAGCCCGTGAGGAGGAGAGACAAAAGAAAATCAAGGCTGGCGAGAATGTATCCGATGAGGAGAGCGGGGATGACAGTGAGGGAGAGGACGAGCTGCCTGAAGATTTGGACTCTGACCTCTACAGCGAGGTGGATGAAGTCATGTCCGATTCTGATTAACGTTGAATTAATGCATTTTGAAATGGAAGCTACTTCTTGTAAATCTTTATATAACATTATTTGTCGACCCCTCTTCTCAGTTTGAGCTTTTTGAGATCAATCTTTCCACTCACCATAGCGTTATTCCTGGCAGCCCCATCAGCGTTGCCCTCTACAGGCATTAGTCTCTTTCTCCGTAAAAGTGAGTTCACTTCCTGAGAGGCGCTCAAGACCCGATGGTAATTTACCGGGCGGACGCCCTCCCTCAATGAGAGCCCTTGTGGTACATTGGTTGAAGACTGACGCCGTGGAGGTGTGGAGTTCGCCGCCGAGCGCTTTCTCTCGCTCGAAGCGATGAGTTCTCTTGCACTCAACTGTGCTGATCTTGAGAGGCTAACCGAGTCCTCCTGCGTTGATTGAGCCAGAGGTGAAGCCATCCGCATTGCTTCGGGCGGGGCAATTCTGCTTGGCTCAGGCGAGGTTATCCTCCTTGATTCAGGAGAAGCAGCGTGCCATGATTCCGGCAAAGCACTCCGTTTTAGTTCATGAGAAGCAATTTGCCTTGGTTCGGGCGATTCAGAAGGTACAAAAAGCGCAGAATGATCCTCTGTGAGAGGCGACACCTGAGAGTTCACGACGAGCTTCCTGAGCTCCTCGAGATCTCTTTTAATGCCGACGTTCTCCTCTAATAAGGCATCGTATCCCTTGCGGGTTGTCAAATTTGAGCTTTTCAGAGATTGAATTTCTCTTTTGAGTGCTTCATTCTCGGAGACCACCATTTCAACCTCTTTGTTAAGTTTGGCGATTGACCACACACTCTGGTGCTTTGCCTCGTCATGCCCTTCCTCCACCCGGTCCATCCTAGCCCTAATAGAGTCGAGTTCCATGTTTTCTGCTAGATCCTTGACAACCCTTTGCGCATTAGCAGACATTCTCGTAGCATCCTCTAGCCTACGGTCAAACGCCTCCTTATCGCTGCTGACTGAGTTTCTCAATTTTGCAACGAACTGAGTGAGTTTGACGATGTCATCTTGAAGGTTTTGTGAAGACCCCTCTAAGCGTTGTGTGCTTGACTGCGTGCCAACCTCCGACTGCTTCCACCTTTTCAGAGATTCCACCTCATTCTTCAGCTCAGCAAAGTAAGTTTCAACTCTTTTCAATAGTGCAGCTTGCCCCTCCAAAGACACCACCTTGGAATCCACTTGGTCAAGTCGCCCATCCAAGTATTTGAACAAAATTTCCGTATCGTGGCTGATTCCTGAATTATTCTGGGTGACTCTTGGTGTTTGTGTGGGTGATCGTACCTTGCCAAGCTTCTCCGTAACTTCTCTCATCCTGTTTACGAGAACAGCGAGTTGGAGCTCTAGCGCTTCCTCATCAAGTGACTTCTCCTCCGCTTCCACGAGCGCAATATTTTTAAGCGTATCTCTTCTGCCTCGTAATATCCCAATCAGGTTCTCGCTTTGGTTGGTGCTCTTGTCTGACTCATTGTTCCTCTGCGATGATCCCGAAACCATTTCCTGTGAGGGTGATGAGTTCACAACAGGCTCCCTAGATGAGTTACCTTGTGAGCTTTGGGTAGCTGCTATCTCAATCGATGGAGTTTGTGCAGGTTTGGCCGGAGATATCAAAATTGACGATCTCATAGATTTATCAATTCTCGGTGGCTGTCCGGACGCTGGCATCAGTCTGAGTTGGGAGTGTTTTGGTTCTGCGGGGTTGATCGTATCTGTGTCGATGCTCATACAAGTTTGAATGTATCTCTTCGCCGTTTGTACCTTAGACTCACTGGAGACATCCATCACGGTGAGAGATGCCAGCATCTCAGCAACACGGTCAAGTCTCCAAGACAGTTTGGTGTCAAGTGATACATCAGTGAGGATGAACGAGTCGTAAACGAATTGTACCGCACCAAAGATGAGGTTGAGCTTGAGCTTAGTCGCGGTCTCTGTTATTGATTTCATTTGATGCAGATAGTCAACGTGGGAGCTTAGCAGCCATGTGAAGAACCTAAGCAGAGTACCCATTGAAAAATCTATCTCGGAGGAGGTCATCGTGAGCGATTGCCACACGGCATAGGATAGAACGAAGCGCGCCTCATGAAGCGTAAGTGAAACATCCTTGGTGCTCACCTCCAGCCTGCGCAGGCAAGCTACCAGCTTCTGCTTATGGTTTGCATCTAGAGCATCAAGTTCAGTACCTATGTGTGGGATTGTGCCTTCGAATGAGTCCAACGTACTCCGCATGGCGGTTATGGCGTAGGTGTTTTGAATATGGAGTGATATAAAGTTGATGTCGCGACTTTTAATTGTGAAACACTTCAGCTAGCTACACCACACCACACATGGCCTCTCTGCCGCATATCTCCTCGAACGATACGTAAGTGATCTTATCGGCTCATTAGATGCTAACATTAGTGTTTATGTACGGAACCTCAATGAGAAAGTCTCGCTAAATACCGTGAAGCGCCGACTTCAAGAGCTCTGCGAACCCCTCGGAGTAGTGGGTGTGACAGCACACAAGAACCTAAGGATGCGAGGTCAGGCATTCGTAGCCATGGAAAATGAGGAAAAGGCCAAAGAGGCCATTAGATTGCTGGACGGACTGGAGCTTTTCCAAAAGAAAATCGAAGCCACGATGGCAAAGTCTTCCTCGAATGTAACACTCGAAAAGAGTATGGATAAGGACAGATATGATGAGTACCTGCATCAGCGAGAGCAGTATAAAAAGGAGCAGGATTCAAAGAAGGAGAAGATTGTTAAGAAGAAAGCTACAAGAGTGAATTTGGACAACACGCCTCCGAACAAGATACTTCTGTTGCAGGAGCTGCCTAGTGATACAACGGTGGAGGAGCTCAATGAGATATTTGGCGGATACAAAGGCTTTGTGGAGGTACGGCTTGTGGCGGTGAGGCGCGTGGCCTTTGTGGAGTTTGAGACAGATAAGGCAGCGGTGCCAGCCAAGAGAGAAAACGTCTCGCTCTCCATACGTGATCAAAAGGTTTTGGTGAACTTTGCGAAAAAATGAATGCATTCTACATCAAGAATAATGATAGCATACCTCTATAGAACATATGCACAGTCAAATAACTCTAGCTCAACCCCTATATGCAAACACAGTCCTTACTGGGATGCGCACTGCACACCTGGCTGACCCTCATCCTCATCATCGTCCTCATCATAGTGGGCTCTTCTTCTCTGCTGCTGCTCGTGCTTGCTTGCGTTGTACTCCGTAAGCACAACCTCATCAACATCGGCATCCTTTGGTACAGTTGTGCTTCTTCTAGCTGGCAGAATGGACTCGAGCTTCTTGAGGTTCTCCTCGGAGGTGAAGTTGGCAGGTGGGAACTTGATTGTGAACTTGATGAACAGGTTACCGTATCCACCAAGCTTGTAGATTGGCATACCCTTGCCCTCAACCACCTTAATGTCGCCTGGGGAGATGATCTCGCCTGGAATGATGGTGATCTTCAGGTACTCACCACTCACGTGCTTAATGTGGAAGTCACCACCGGCAAGTGCTGTCAGAAGGTCAATCTCAGCGTCGTAAATCAAGTCGTCGCCTCTTCTCTTGAAGTCCTTGTGTGGCTTCTCCTCAACAACGAAGATAACATCACCTGGAATCACATCAGGTTCCTGGTCACCCTCGCCTCTGAAAACAATTCTCTGGCCATCCTTCATACCTGGCTCAATGTGCACCTCCAAGATCTTTCTCTCGCTGTCTGTCTTCTTGCCGTGACACGAGTTACAACGGTCCTTAGGGTCGATGATGTCACCAGTTCCGTTACAGTCGTCACATGTCTTCTGGAATCTCTGAATCATAGGACCCATCTGTCTGGTAACGAACTGGATACCACGCCCACCACACGAGGTACACTTCTTGACAGCACCAGCCTTACCACCACGACCCTCACAAGTCTTACACAGGATGGTCTTGTTCAAGGCAAGCTTGGCCTGTCTACCCTTGAAGAGCTCCTCCAAAGTGGCTCCAATCGAGTGCTTGATGTCCTGGCCCTTGCGTGGGCCTCTAGGAGCACCGCCTCCACCAAACATACCGCCCCCGCCAAAGAACTGAGAGAATAAGTCATCGGCGTTCATGCCACCCATTCCGCCTGGGCCACCACCCTGGAGACCCTCGAGGCCGTACTGGTCATAGACCTCACGCTTCTGAGAGTCTGAGAGAATCTCATAAGCCGCCGTAATCTCTTTGAACTTCTCTGCAGCCTCCTCAGATGGGTTCTTGTCAGGGTGGTACTTCAAAGCCGCCTTTCTGTAACCCTTCTTGATCTCTGTGTCAGAGGCCGTAGAGGACACCCCCAGGAGGTCGTAGAATTTCGTGTCTTTCACCATTATCTCCAGCTCAGGGAAAGTTGTACTAGGATTACTGAGGAAATGCGCGTATATATATTTCGCTCCCCGAACGCTTTGATTGAAAAATTGCAGTGGCGAAAATTTCGTGAGGGAGATGCAGGCACAGTGTAGAAGATAGGACAACCGCTGCTAAATAATGCATCATATCAACTCAAGAACCAAGACTTTAACGAACTTTCTTTGAAATCTGCTTCAAAATAATCATCAAAAGCCAGGGGAGTCTTCAGGGAACCTCTTGACGGGATAACATTCAAGTCACGTGCACGGAACTTTCGAGAATCAGGTGTCCGGGTGCGCGCTATCGCTGATGAGCTTCTACATCGCGTAATTGAGTCTGCAGAATGGTATTTCTCAGCCAGAGTACTTATTCCTCGTGGTCATATTAAAGAGATCAAAGATCTCGTTTTCGTCCACTAGCACATCTTCTCCTGCCCCTAAAAAGGTCTTGAAATCAAAGCTAGGCTCTGGTGTAGGTGTGCCAGGCACAGCAGAAGAGCTAGCCACAGTATCAGGTCTCTCCTTCTTCGGTTCTTGTTCCTCTGTAGACTTGTCGACATCGTTCAAGCTGTTTTGCAGCAAAAAGGAACACAATCTGAACAGAAGAACGTGGAAGATCTTAGAGAGCTTCATGAAGTTGAAGCGAGTCTGTGCCGTACGCATGAGCCCCAGTGTCTCCGACATGATCTTGATAAGACTCACTATCAAGAACCTCACACTGGTTAAGTGCGAAAACTTTCTTAAAAGAAGATCGTAGTCCTCATCCACTGACATATCGTCAAAGTCTGCTATAGTGTACATGTTGTCAAGCTCCCCTGTGGCCTCCAGTGCTTTCAACACAGTCTTGTCGTTTTGATCATTGCCGTACAGCACGTAGTTTACAACGAGCTGGTCATCCACGCTTAACATTCCAAGGAGCTGAGAGGTGGCAAAGAGCGTCACTCGTCTTTGAGAGAATCTGAGAATAGGTGCCATTAATATCAAAGCCGATACCGGATAGAACTCAAAGTAGTTCTTATGATTGGCCACTCTGTTGTGACCTATCCACATCTCTTTGAATAGAGTTTCGATGGTGAGTGAGTATTTCCATCCCAGGAGCTTGTACTTGCGGCAACGTTTTGAGTCGGATTCTCCAATCTGCTCCAATCTCTTGTAGCAAATGTGATAGAAGGCGAGTATGGTTGCGAAAACAAGATATCTCAGTGAAAGCCTCTGCAAAATCGCAGAGTAGTCATCGAGATTTTCCATTGAGAGATCGTCAAGATCGTAGTTTTGAAATTTGCGGCAGTCTTCGGCCATGGAGGTGAATTCCTCCGATAGCAGCCGTTTCAGCCTTCTGATGAGGTTGTTCTCCACAAACTCGACAAGGTCCTCCACTTTCCCCATGTCGTCGATCATGTTGTAGTTAAATATCACGCTGTGGACGATATGTACTGACTCAATCAGATCGTTGTAGCAGTAATCATATCTTCTGAAAGAGGCAGGCTCAAACTTCGAGATGAAGCCAATATCCATTGATTCGAATGTCTCATATGTAACAAGTGTGTACCAGAGTGTCTTCATTGCTCTCTTGTCCCCGTTCGAGGCATTCGGATGGAATCGGTCAAGATCTTTGTTCAGGTTAACACTCATCGCAAGCGTCAGAAGGAGCCTGATGTTGAGCGTCCCTTCGCATATTTGGTCCATTGCATCTAGGAAGCCTGCACTGGCTGTGTACTTCTCCAATAGAAGGAGATTGAAGTTTGCGAATATGAAGTCAACCCCGACTGCGGGCTCCCCAAGTCTTATTTTGTTCCCGACAACGTCAATCCGGGTTAATGCATAGGCATATTTGGCATAGAGCACATACTTTGTGGCATTCACATCGTTTCGAGCTTGGCCGAAGCAGAACTGGGCCAGTGCTAAGATCGAGAGAAACCACGTTATGAATATCATCTTCTCTGCATCCCTTTCGAGATCCATGTTAAAGGAAGCCTTGCCGTTTTTATCAAACTTTACAGTCTCTTTGAACTTTAGCCAAAAGGAGGGCTCGTGAACATAGGGAAATAGTGTCCACCTGTTGCGATTCTGTCTGAAGAACAGTCTGAGCGCATTTTCACAGCTCTCACGTGCCGGGAAGTTCCTTTCAACGTCTGAGAAAAGCTCACGGATTGCTTCATCACCATCAATTCCTTTCATACCAACTAGAGAGGCCTTGCACGTTTCGTTGAACTTGTCGACGACAGCTTCACGTACGACGTTGGCATTCGATTTCTCCACCACATGCTTCTCATAGACGAGTTTTTCCTTCATGATAACCCTATGGATCTGTTGTAGCAGAAGTTTCATTTGTGGCTCGGACTCTGTGATGGCAGCCACTGAAATCGATCCCAGATATGCCTGAGACTGGGGTGAAGTCATCACAGTACATAGTAACGGATTCTTCTCTGGGTTGAGCTGAAACTGCTTATACGACCCCACTTTCTTGTTATCTTTGAGGAAAAAATAGTCTTGCTGGGACCCCGTTGACTTCTTGTTGTACTTAAACACAGCATATGCTCTTTCACGATCATCCTTGAGCTCACGATTCTTCTTGACTTCCTTTCCCAGAGTCCCCTTGGAGTCCTTAGAAGCGAGCCCCATCTTGCGGTATATACACAGCTCCCTTGGAATCTGAAGGTCGCTACACCCACTACAGATGGGGTGCTTCTTGTCACACTTCTTCCGACGAAGACGACATCCAATGCATGCTGTTCCCTTGGGGTCGTCTTTAAATCCAGTAATGTCCTCTGAAGGAGATGTGTGGCTTGGCTCGTCCATCGTAATGTGGGCTGGGGTGGAATGTGGAGCAGAGATATGGGATGTTGATGAAGTGGGGAAGAATCACAGAGAAGTAACAAACAGCAGTATGATCTGCCAGGTAAATTGGTGAGATGAAGCTGGCTCTGGTTGAACTGATGCCTTGTAACTCTGAGTTGTGCTGGGTTTTACGAGACCCCCGACAAGGTACAGGCTAAGGAAAATGGAGCGCGAGGGCGATTCTGTCCGTTGTGGGTCGGGCTTTGAGTGGCTGAGCCGCATTTGTCTACATTCTGGCACAGGCATAGGTATGCAGATACATCCCTACTTGTGTGCTACAGCTAGCTTGTTTATTGGTTCTTGCCATTACTGTAAGCTTTAACATTATGCTCAACAATTGGAGCAGCGGAGCTCCTATTTGAGTCGAGTGCGCTGGGCTGACTCTACTCTGCCAGGCTGGGGGCCGCTGTAGTTTTTCCCCATGCTGAGTCTGTGGTGTCCGGGTTGTCTCAGAATTTCTTTTGATGCCCTGGATTTCTTTCCCGCTTAAATCCGGCGGTACGGCCGATAAAGTCTGATACGGGCTTATTCGATGTAATGTGTAGGCCCTAAAGGTTGGATTACTGGTTTTGTAATCGAACTCGAAAACAGTTCAAATCGATTGTATATTTTAATGATTTTTTTCTCAAGTGGATATATTCTGGACTTTTCAGAAGCTCAATACTGAAACTCGACTTCGATAAAATAATAATTCGAAACTGATATCTGAGAAAAAGTTGTTAGTATCTGTTAATCTTATCACTAATTGTGCATCTGCATTTGCCCCGTGTCCGGTGGAGTGTAAATACAGAAGGTGATCGTAAAATGAGATTGCAAAGGGTGACTGATCAACCACTGCTTTTGCTGTAGGGGTCAGTAAACAACGCTGACGATCCAAGCAAGAGGATGACGCATAATAAGCATTTCTACACCACGATATTCCTTTGACGTTTTCCATTACCGTGCTTCCATATATACAAATATAACAGCTCACCATTGATCTGAGACGGAGCATCCCATTATTTACCCACAAGAACAGTTCTCAAACCAGTAATGATGTTCTCCTTGCCCTCTCCGTGGATCTCTGCAAGCAGTCTGTCATAGTAGGTTGGGTTGCCTTGTGGTTTTAGCAGCTTGTCACTCACATAGTAGTAGTCTCTATACTGATTACTCTGGATGCTCTTCAGCGACTTGATCTGCTGAATTAGCACATCTTCAGAGAACTCCTTATCAGCCTTAACCTCTATGTCTTTGATGGTATATGGGTGCACCTCCTTCACTATCTCGGCAAGTGACTTCCCTGTGTTCTTTTGTGGATTTGGCAAACCGGCAACCGGTCTGAATCTGTCCAGCTGCGCCTCTTTGAACGACAAATCAGTCAGCTTCTCCTTCGGGAAAGACTCGAGAACTTTCACCAATGACTTGGCGGCTTCCAAGACGGCACTCATTATATACGTTGACGATGAATATATGTGTGTAGCGAGGCGTAATTGTATATCGATCGGCTGAAAAGTTTCTATCGCGGAAAAACCGCCTGCGCGATGTTTGGGTGTGTCTACACAATGTATACCTCAATCTTACAATAGTTCCGACATTACTTTATACATCCTACTCCTCTTCTTCAGTCTTGGTCTCAAAAGGAGTCAAGTTCTTGGTACCCTCCTCCCAGGAGACGCCCTCATAAGTGATCTCCTTGATGGCCTTGATAACATCCTTGGCAGAACCTCTGACCTGCTTCGTAGAGTCACGCTCTCTGAGTGTGACAGAACCATCCTTGGCGGACTCAAAGTCGATAGTAACACCGAATGGAGTACCGAGCTCATCATTTCTGGCGTATCTCTTACCAATAGAGGCACCAGAGTCGTCAACCTTGAATGGAATCTGCTCCTTCTTCAACACACGGGAAAGGTCCCTCACAATTGGCTGGAGCTCCTCGTTGTTCGAGAGAGGAACCAGAAGCACCTTCGTTGGAGCCACGATTGGTGGGAAGGACAGGACAGCACGGTCAGTAGACTCAGCACGAGTCCAGAACTTGTGCTCAAAGATGGAGTAAATGATACGTCCAATACCGAAAGAAGGCTCGATGACGTTTGGAGTGAACTCACGGATGTGCTCGGTGTGAGTTCTCTGCTCAATGTTAAGGAAAGTGTTGTCGAGCTCGATTTCACCCGCAATCTCAGCAACCTTGAAGGTGACCTTACCCTCCTTCTCGAGCTGCTCCTTCATGGCGATCAGCTCATCCTGGGACTGGCTCGTGAGATACTTCTCCACGGCAGGAGCGTCCTTTCTGAACTTTGGACCGAACTTCTTCTTCTCGAGGTCAATCTCATACTGAGTAACAGTGATTGGTGTGTCGAGCTTCTGTCTCACAACAAGCTTTTCCTTGGTCTTGTTGGAGTGCACGGTAAGGTCGTAGGCAGATCTGTCGGCACAGCCAACACACTCAATCCAGCCATAAGAGGTGTGAAGCTCGGCATCCCAACAGTCAGCAGCGTAGTGAGCCATCTCGTTGGCCATGTGCTGACGGAATCTAAGACGGTTCTCATCAACACCAATCTTGACAAGGAATTGGTAGATTCTTGCGATGAAGTAACCAAGAGTCTCGTTGTCGACCATACCAGACTCCACAGCCTCGCCAACGGTCTTGATGCTAATCTCGGTGGATCCCGACTTCTGAACATCCTTTGGCAAGAATCTGAGCTTGATGTCCTTCACTTCGCTGAAGTTAGGGTGTCTCTTGTCCTCTGGGTCAACGTAGTGCTCGATCTCAGCCATGAGGAACTCACGAACACGCAGCAAACCAGATCTTGGAGAAATTTCGTTTCTGAAGGACTTACCGATGGCGGCAGAGGCAAATGGCATCTTCATGTTGTTGAAGTCCAAAAGCTTGTTGAAATTGAGGAACTGTCCCTGAGCTGTCTCAGGTCTGAGGTAGCCCTTCAACTGACCGGATGGTCCAATGGCGGTCTCAAACATCAAGTTAAAAGCCATAGGAGCCTCCAATGGCTCATTGGTGACAGGGTTGTTGATGTTGTATTTCACCATGAGCTCTCCGAGCTCTGGGCCAGAGTAGCCGTCAATCTGGGCCAACACGTTCTCGTACTCGGCCACAACGTCATCCTCAAGCTTCACAGCCTTAATCTCTTTAACCTTCTTCTTTCTCTTCTTCTTGTCAGCATCCTCCTGAGCATCTGCATTGGCATCCTTGACAAGACCTCTGGCCTCTTTGTCTCCCTTCAGTCTAGACTCAAGCACCTCCTCTACGAGATGGTCAGCTCTGAAGATTTCACCAGTCTTGAGGTCTCTGCACATCCAGTCGGAGAACTTGTCAACGTGACCAGAGGTTTTCAGGACTTCATAAGGAGTGAGCATTGTGGTGTCAACCTCGAGCATATCCTCCTCAAGGATGAAGTGCTTTCTCCAGGTGTCGACAATGTTTGCCTGGAAGGCACAACCTGGTGGACCGTAGTCATAGAGACCAGAGACACCACCATAGATTTCGAAAGATGGAGCAAAGAAGAAACGACGTTTGAGCACGTTCTCGAGGTTCTCACGTGAGAACTCACCAGAAAGACCAGACATCCTTGGAGTTACCTTTCTGTTGGATTTCAAACAGGCTGTACGGCTTGAAAAAAGACGTGCCGGTAGCGCTCTAATCGGACTTGTTGTAGCAAGTGCCGGTAAAGACTGAAAAAGTGGTTTGGAGAGCACCGTCGTGAGTACTTGGAGCTCTAGACAAGTAGCGTTGGCTTCTAAAGTGTTGCCAGTGCACAGTTTTTTCGACAACTCATCGCGGGATTGAGGGTTACCCGGTCATGGTGGGGCCGGCGGGAACCGAATTCCGCAGGTGGTGTTAAGGCTGAAGCTACACATTGGGTCTCTGATCTCTTTAGGAAGCATTGCAGATGGCCAGTGAGCAATTATGGGTGTAAAAAAGTATCAAAGGTTCTAGCGACGCGGCGTGGGTGATCTATATAGTAGCCGTCTTGTGATCTGCCGCTGCCAGCCGGCCCAGCAAAGCTTCCTGACACATATGCAGACTGTGCGATTAAATCTGGAACTTCGATCATGCGTTGGCTCTGCAATCTGACGAGATCGTCGCTGCTGCCACCACGGCTCGGCTGTAGCTGATGGGGCCGGAGCCTATCGTTAAAGAGAGACATAAGTGACACAGCCAGTGTAGTATCTAACCCTCCGGCAACTCAAATGTGCCTTTTCAATGAAGGAAGGACACTCGTTGGATCGATAATGCCGGGATTGTAGCAATCCTTTTTGATCCTGTCTAGCGATGCTTCCTGTCACCGGCCGCCTGCTGGCACCTGGAAAAGTGGGACTCGCCTCCATTAAAGTGAGGAATCTTAAAAGAGTATAACCAATTGATCTACAGCATGCATTGAGTGGCCCAAGCCAGATGTTTGACAAGTTGCACCAACCTCGGAGGTTGAATGAGCCGGATCCAACCCCTCGCCCCGCGGACACAGACGCAATTTTGTCACCGACTGCCTTCAAATATACTGAGGGGAAAGAAGTATAAATTGAATATCTGCGCCACTTCAGTCAAGCCCAAGATCAGAATCTTGTAATTGCAAAGCATTAACCACACTGAATACATCTATCACCATGTCAGAACGCCAGAAAACAGCCTTGGTTACGGGTGCCTCGTCTGGCATTGGGTACGAGGTTTGCAAGCTACTGGGCCAAAAGGGCTGGAAGGTTTACGGTGCTGCTCGTCGAACTGCACGTATTGAGCCACTCATCCCTTTCGGAGTGGTTCCAGTGGAGCTTGATGTTACATCTAAGGAGAGCTGCAACAAGCTCAAGGAGTTCCTTCAAAGCGAATTGCCAGAAGGGAAGCTAGACGTTCTTTACAACAATGCCGGATTGTCTTGTACGGTGCCGGCACTTGATGTGGATGATGAGAGAGTGGAGTACAACTTCCAAGCTAACGTTTTCGGCCCAATCAGACTAGTGAGGGAGCTGCAGGACTTTGTGATTGCTGGACGGGGCACTATTCTCTTCACGGGCTCCATTGCTGGCGAGGCGGCCTTCCCCTTCTCATCCATCTACTGTGCTTCCAAGGCTGCAATTCACCAGTATGCCCGTGTACTTCATGGCGAGTTGAAGCCATTTGGCGTCAGAGTGATTAACGTTGTCACTGGTGGTGTCCACACGGACATTGCTGACACTCGCCCGATGCCAGAAAACTCCAAGTATGAGTCCGAGGAGTTTGTTCGGGCCTTTGAAGGGAGAAGAACAATGGCAAAAAACAACCAGCCGATGTCAGCGGAGGCTTATGCCAAGCAGGTTGTGGGTGACATTCTATCTTCACGCGATCCTATTGATGTCTACAGAGGCACGTACAGTGTCATCGTTCCCTACCTTAGTGCACTACTCCCACGCTGGGTCTTTGAGATGGTGTTCCGTGTTAAGTTCAAGCTCAACCCACTCTACAGATTTATTCGGGAGAAGTACAGCAAAGAGCACACAGAGTGAGTCGTGGCTCCAAATCTAATAATATCTTGTTGACAACATCCAGTGTAGCGTGGATTCTCATACGCTGTAGGCGGATGCACTTGTGTCTCAAGTGTTTGGGGCAATTCCGGCGGTCAGTGGCGGAGAAGCGATCCCATCGGCACTAGATGGCAAACAGATCGACAGATCAATGGGGGTGGATGTGGAGTGGATGCACCTATACAGGTGCTGGCTGTCACACTGGGCACATCTCCATAATCGTGGGACGGAGAAACCCAAATCAAGTGCGGGAGCCAGCCACGCTCATCGGGGATTACGATAATGTGGCGCGAACCAGCGTTGTCTTGGTAACCAGCATGGCTCGCCTCATGAAAAAACATGCTAACCAACTACTCCCTTCTTTCTACCAGCAACTTACTTGAGCAACACCAACGTTCAGTGAACTGTTACCAGATCCAACTTTTTACACTCCTTTTAACTCTCTGTTGTGGTAACCTCTCCCCGAATCTTTGGTTTTGAAACGCTGATTCCTCTGACCAAAACAAGGCCCGAATCGAAAGTACACTAGTTTTTTCTGCTACCAAGGTATGTATATCTAACACTTTGAGTCTCTCTCTATTGCAAACACATCGCTCTCTCATTCCGGTACTGCTGGGTTGTTGGCTACAAAAATAGCCGCCATCATCAGCCCCTTTGCCCACATTCCAACTACATACATCTACGATCCGTTTCACCCCCCCGCTTTTAGGAGAATTTCATTTCACTACTTGCGAGTGCTCCAGTTCGATTTCACTTCGAATTCACTTCGGTTTCACTTGAGGCTTGGCCTCAGCTCCGCCCACTGGAACCTCACTAGGGGTGTCTCACAGAGTCGTTCCCAATGCGGCAATAGTCGTGAAGTGTTTCACCCGTTGCTGTGGAAACGCGGCAAGCCAGTCACGGCAACTGCCTCTTTGGGCGTTTTGTCAACAAGCTTCCCGCGGCGGGCTGCGTGTACCGGAAGTCGCGCCCTCGGAAGTGGCGCGTTCTCGAGGTGTGTGGATGTGTGCCTGGGAAAGGGATGTTTACCTCAATGTTTACGTTTGCACGCGTCACGGTTTGAGTGGGCAATGTTACCCGGCAATTCGCAGGGAAGAGACAAACTCACAAGAGTTGTTGTACTAACAGGCTAGTTCCATGAAGTTCAACAGATCTACTGTCCTGGCAATTGCTGCCATCTTGGGCTCCGTCAATGCTGACGAGGACTGCTCCACAACGCAGTACCATGCTCACCACCAGCACAAGCGTGCAGTGGCTGTTGAGTATGTGTACTCCACCATCACTGTCGATGGCAATGGCCAAACCATTCAGCCTCCAACCACTGCTGCTACCACCACACTGAGCTCGTCGATCCAGCAGCCAACCTCTTCTCCAACTTCCACCTCCACCTCTTCTGTGCAGACCACCACCACTGCCTCCTCATCCACTTCCTCCTCCGCTAAGGCCAGTGCTACGCACTCTCCAGCTGGCGGAAGCATCTACGGTGACCTCGGTAACTACGAGCAGCCTTCTGGGGGATTCCAGGATGGTGTCATTGACTGCTCGGACTTTGGCTCTCTCGTTGGTAACGGTGTGATTGCCCTTGACCACTTGGGCTTTGGCGGTTACTCCGGCCTCTACCACCCTCACGACACTTCCACCGGCGGTTCGTGTGAGGACGGTACCTACTGCTCGTACGCCTGTCAGCCAGGTATGTCCAAGACCCAGTGGCCTTCGGAGCAGCCAGCCAACGGTGTCTCTGTGGGTGGTCTCTACTGTGACGGCGGTAAGCTCTACAGATCCAACACCAACAAGGACAGCCTGTGTGAGTGGGGGCTTGACGCTGCAGTCGTTGTCAACGAGCTTGACCAGGCTGTTGCCATTTGCCGTACCGACTACCCAGGCACTGAGAACATGGTTATTCCAACCTATGTGCAGCCTGGCCAGGAGTTGCCCCTCACTGTGGTGGACCAGGACACCTACTACGTGTGGCAGGGTGGTAAGACCTCTGCTCAGTACTATGTGAATGACGCTGGTGTGTCTTGGGAGGATGGCTGTGTATGGGGTGATGCCAGTGGCACCATCGGTAACTGGGCTCCACTCAACTTTGGTGCTGGAGCCACTGGCGGAGTGTCGTACCTGTCTCTGATTCCAAACCCAAACAACAGAAACCCTGCCAACTACAAGGTGAAGATTGAGGCTTACGACGGTGGATCTAACGTTATCGGTGACTGCTCCTACTCTGATGGCTCGTACGACTCCACTGCGGGCTCCGGCTCCAGCGGGTGTACCTCCTCGGTGCTGCGTGGTAAGGCCAAGTTTGTCTTCCACAACTAAACATTTTATTTGTACACTATTTTATCGTTTGATTGTAGGCGCACCGATGCATCACAGGCAATTGTGTGCCGCGGACCGGTCTAGACCACACCTTAGAAGAACGCCCCCTTTGGGTAAAGGTGTATGTACCCCTGAGATTGCCCTCGCAAATAGGTAGCGACTGGTTGGGAAAATTGCAGATTTGCCTACAGGGTAGGAGATGAAATCGTGAGCCAAGCCACCACCATCAGCCTTCCAACCGCAAGCACTACCCAGAAAGCAACCAGATGGCATCCCGGCACAAGGCCCGGGAGAAGGAGCCCGAGTCGCCCGCCCCAGAGACGAGGTCCCACAAGCGCCACAAGTCGTGGGACTCCACCCAGCCCGCGTCGAGACCCCGGTCTCCTGTCAAGACGATAGCGGAGGAGCCGAGCGCTGCCCAGGAGTGGCTCCGGGACGTGGTGGGCATATCGGTGGAGGACTGGCCCTACTCTCACGAGCTTCTCGAGTCTGCTGTGGCGCTGAGGCTGGAGCAGGAGCGTACTCGCAGTGCCACGGTGAGGCTCCACACGGTACAGCACACGATGGAGATGCTCAAGGCTGCAGTTGAGTCGCAAGTGCCGCCACATTTAATACCCTACCTGGTGTCCGGGGAGCCCCGGGAGAAGGAGGAGCGGCCCAAGGCTGGCACCTCGGTCTTCAAAGTGAACCTTCCTCAGCAGCAGCAGTTCCAGTTCCACCACTGGCACAAGCCCAGTAAGGAGGACCCTCGCAAGGAGCCTCTGACGACGCCCACGAGGCAGCCCCACCGCCGCAACCGGTCCGAGGCCAATGTGGCGCACCTGCGGTCGTTGTACGAGCCCGGGGGTCCCGGCGTTGCTGGCGGTGCTGGAGGCTCCGGGTCCCGCCCCGGCACTACGCACCCGGTACCCGCTGGGGCACCCTCCGGGACTACACACCCGATCCCGCCCGGGGTACCCTACCAGTACCCTCCCCTCGGGTCGCCCTACCACCCGCGAGACAGACCCCTCTACTACCAGTACCAGCAGAGACCCCCGGGGTACCAGTTCCCGCCGCCTCAGCCCACGAGCCCCCGGGTCCGCAAGGGCGACGTGAGCTTCCTCATCTCCACACCAAACAACCCGCCCAAGGGGTGACATCTACAGCATCAAATAAATTCGCATGTATATAAATAGCGTCACGCCCGGAAAACCTCGCTGACAAAGGCATCCTCCTCGGAGACGTGCATCGCCTTTGTGCCGGCAGCGACCGAGGCCGAAGGGTCTCTTCCAGCGTAGCGCACGCTCTTGTCGGAGTGGATAGTCTCCTTGAGCAGCGTGGTGAATCTCGGCTGGGCAAAGGACCAGCACCCCATGTTGAGGGGCTCCTCCTGGCACCAGACGAGGTCCTCGGCATTCGGGAACGAGTTGAGCGAGTCACGCAGCTGGGCCCATGGGAAGGGGTGCATCTGCTCAATCTTGATGAAGGCGGTGCTCTTGTCCTCGAGCTGCGCACGCTTCTTGTGGAGGGCCGTGTACACCTGGCCAGTCATAAAGACGACACGCTTGATCTCGTCCCTCGTGCCAATCGCCTTGCCCAGCTCCACGTCCTCGATGATCCACTGGAAGTGCGACTCGCCGCTAAACTCGCTGAGCGACGATCTCGCAAGCGGGTGACGCAAAAGCTGCTTCGACACCATGATGGCCAGAGGCTTTCTAAACTGGCGGTGCATCTGTCTTCTGTAAAGATGGAACAGGTTGGCTGGCGTCGTCGGGTACGCAACCTGGAAGTTGCAGTCCTGGTGCTGTCTGTCGAGCTTCTCCGGCGAAGGGAACACTCTTGGGTCCTCGTTCGTCAATTGCAGGTATCTCTCGATACGGCCCGACGAGTGCTCTGGGCCCTGGCCATCGTAGCCGTGAGGCAGCGTCAGCACAAGCCCGGATCTCTGCTTCCACTTGGACTCACCAGCTGCGATGAACTGGTCGACAATCACCTGAGCCGTGTTGGCGAAATCGCCAAACTGCGCCTCCCATTGCACAAAGGCATCTGGCGAGGTGAGCGAGTAGCCGTACTCAAAGCCCATCACTCCGTACTCCGACAGCGAAGAGTTGGAGATGACAAAGTCAGCCTGCGACTCGGAAACGTACTTGAGTGGTGTGTAGGTGTCCTCTGATTTCTGGTCGTGAAGAACCGCGTGGCGCTGAGAAAAGGTTCCTCTCTCCACATCCTGGCCAGAAACTCTCACGTGGTATCCCTCATCGACAAGCGAGCCGTAGGCCAGGGCCTCACCGGTGGCCCAGTCAATGCCCTCGCCAGTCTCGACAACAGCCTTCTTACGCTGGTTCAAAATACGCTTGAGGTTCTTGTGCACTTCGAACCCTTCTGGCCAGCTCGAAATCACCTCGCCAATGTGCTTGAGCTTGGACTCCTCCAAAGCGGTGGGCAGGTGAGGCAGAATCTCCGTGGCAAGCTCCTTTGGCGATTTGAAGCCCTCCCATGGAGTGGTGAGCCACTCTCTCGACGTGGGCTTGTACTCCTTGGACTTTGTGAAGGACTCCTCCAAGATGCTCCAGACCCACTGCTTGTGCTCGTCAATGTCAGCCTTGGTGAAGGAGCCCTCATCAATCAGCTTCTGCGAGTAGACGTCAATCACAGACTTCTTGCCCGCAATCTTCTGGTACATCAGAGGCTGCGTGAAGGATGGCTGGTCCGTCTCGTTGTGGCCATACTTTCTGTAACCGACAACGTCGATAATCACATCCGAGTGGAAAGTGGCACGCCACTCAGCAGCCAAAGTGAAGACAAACGTCAGTCCCTCAACATCGTCCGCATTCACGTGGAAGATTGGCGCGTTGATCGACTTGGCAATGTCCGAAGGGTACGGTGTCGATCTCGCAAATCTCGGGTCCGTCGTGAAGCCAATCTGGTTGTTGACAATCACGTGGATCGTGCCACCGGTGGAGTAGGCTGGCAGGGCAGAGAATCCAATCGTCTCGTATACAACACCCTGGCCGGCAAAGGCGGCGTCACCGTGGAAAAGCACACCAATCGCCTTGTTGAAAGTGCCGACATCCTTCTTGTAGTGTTGGACGGCTCTCGTTCTACCCAAAACGACCGGGTCCTCAGCCTCGAGATGCGATGGGTTGGCAACGAGAGACAGGTTCACGTGCTTGCCCGAGGTGGTTGGTCTCTGGAAGTTCATACCCAGATGGTACTTGACATCACCAGACCCTTCATCCACCTCCTTGGAGCCCGTGAACTCCGAGAAGATCGACTCGTTGGGCTTCCGCACAACGTTCGAAAGCATGTTGAGACGGCCTCTGTGAGGCATCCCGATGATGACATCCTCGACGCCAAGCTCCACAGCACGGTCAATCAGGGCCTTGACACCTGGAACAACAGCCTCAGCACCCTCAAGGCCGAAACGCTTGTCGTTGGGGAACTTTGTCGAGAGGAACGACTCGAACGACGTGGCCCACACCAGTCTGTCGAGGATCTGGCGCTTCTGGTCCGTCGTGTACTTGTACGGCGTTGGGATCTCAATGCGCTCTCTCAGCCAGTCACACTTCTCACGCGATGGGATGTGGATGTACTCGAAGCCAATTGTGGAGCAGTAGAGCTTCTCGCAAGTGTCAATGATCTCGCGCAAGGTGAGCTCCTCCTGGCCATCCTTGGCAAATCTAGGCAGGATACCAGGCCCGAGATGGATCTTCTTTGCCATGTCGGCCTCCGTGAAGCCGTAGTGCTCGAGGGTCAGCTCCTTTGGGATTGGCTGGCTCTTGTCACTGGCAAACGAGATCCCCAGAGGGTCAATGTCCGCCTTCTGGTGGCCTCTAACCTGGTAGGCTCTCACGAGTAACTGCGCCTTCAAATGCAGAAGAACGTCGTCATTCTGGCCGCTGGGAATGTGAGTCGCCACGCCGCCAGATGGTGTTGGCACCAGCGTTGGTGGAGGCTGGAAAGCCTGGGCTGGTGGAACGTTGCCATCGAGGTTCTTGAAGTAGGCGTTCCACGAAACGTGTACGGAGGAAGGATCCTGCTTCCAGGCATCGTACATCTCGTCAATGTAGGTGGCATTGTTGGTGGAGAGGAACCCGTCTGGGGACGTCGAGTACACTCTGGCGTGCTTGAGCGAGTGGAGAACCCTCGCACGGGGGAGCGCTCGTCCACGAAGAGCACTTAGCATCTTGATCTGAGTTCTAACCAATTGAATATCCGTCCCCACGAGACAGAGATGGTTAGTTGGGGGGTGGCGGTTGGGAAGGAGAGTTGATGCTTTGTTGCCATTTCACGGCTCTCCTTGTGCCGGGTGCACACCTCTGCTATCCGGAAGGTGTACGCGAGCCCGGAGCCAGATCGGGGGAGGCTGGCTGCACTCCGCTCGGGCCGTCGGGGGAGGGCGAGAGGCCAATTGTGGCCCATTTACACCACACCGGAGCCCTCAATACCACTGGCACCGAGCCTCCCTCCACCACCCTTCTAGCCCCAGAAATGCCACTTGAAAGGCGCCTGGCCAATCAGCGCCGAGAGAGGTAAGCCGTTCGCGCGTGGTACGCGCACTCTGTGCCACATCCGCTCCCGGCCCCGAAGGCACACCTGTCCAAGCGGGACACAGAAATCTGGGGAAGGCGAAGAGACCCTTTGAAAGGGGACAACGTATCTACATCGATCCACTTCAACTATCTAAATTCGTAAATCTCGTTTTGGCCGTGGGTCAGCACTGGGGCTCTTTCAGAGCCAACAACCCTCTCGAGTGCGAGGGCATCCCACTTGGAGTAGAGACACCGCACTGACGAGATGTTGAAGTCCGCAATCTCCTCAAACACAGATCTTGCAATCGACGTAACAATCTCTGTGTAAAAGAGCGGGTTCGTCGGAACCCCGTACATGATGACATTCTTAACGCCCTTCAGGTTGTATCTCTTGAAGTGGTGGATTCTCTCAGAGTAGAGCATGATCTTGACACGACCCTGTTGGAAGAGAGCTCTCGAACGAGTCAGATCTGACTGCTTGGAGTACTCGTTCACGTCACAAAACTGTAAAGAGGTCTTTTGCTGCAGATAGTTCTTTATGCGGATGAAGTCGGTGTAGGAGGGAACATAGAGAAGTAAGCCATCCTCGTATGACGTTTGCTTAGAGAGCGCCGGGATGATGACGGACTTGAAGTAGTTGAACCGGTCGTCGGGTTCACTGAACGGAGAACCACTGTCGAATCTCGTAAACACCTGCTTGATGTTCAAGCCAACTTTGCTCATGGCACTCTCCTTGACAGGCACAAGCGTGCGGAAACGATATTTGCCAAAGATGTTTTGCGATCTCGACAAAAGGTTGTTGATGTTTGGAGTGTTGTACTCTGTAAAGACGAGCGTCTGCGTGAAGCGAGCCGCCTGGTCGTCAATGGAAAACATACGTACACGTGAGAAGTCGGTGTCATGCATCTGCTCGGGGACTCTGTTCACGTACTTGAGAACATTGAGTAGGTTGTCCCAGTTCTGCATCTCAATCGCGTGTGCTTTATCCACAATGAGAAGCTCAATGGAAGACAAAAAGTCCGTCTGTCGTTTCCTCTTGTCTGGGTTGTTGAGGATGAGGTGGAGACCAAGAGAAGAGGCAAAGACGATATCTGACTGGTAAAAGGACGAGTACAACTTCATCGACTTTCTCGTCATTTTGACACCAAGACAAAAGAAGTCGTTACTGCTACCCTCAAACAGATCTCTAAAGTCGTCAGGCTTTGTGTCTGGGATCTCGGCATCATCATAGAACTGTGCCCTGAACTTCTTTTGATTTTCAACTTGCTCCACCCCACAGAGTGCAATGAATTCCTGCATAACGTTCCAGCAATCATTTCTTGTAGGTAACAAGATCAAAACTTTTGGTCTTGTAAAGCCTTGATCTCTAAATTCCCTCTCGTCCTCAGGTTTTAAGAGACCCTTCGAAAGCTTTTCATTCTGGATTTTAAGCCTCATGGTGTTTTTCAAGATTCTGTCTCTCGTCTTGTGAACGTGATTGAGTGCATGAAGAGCATACAGTTTTGTATAGTAACTCCGACTTTTGTGGCTGATGTAAGGGAAAAGAATATCCTTGTAGGACATCATCGGGTCGAAAACTTGCTGTGCTACCTCGTTTTGTAACGCAAAGTCTCCATATTTACCCTTAAATGCCTCCAACACCCGCTGCTTGATTTGATAAGACGAGAAAGAGCACGAAGAGGGAATCTTTGCATACTTCTCGGCAGTCTCTACTGGGGGCAAAGAGACTATGCAGTTATGGCTCTCAGTCTTTTGCTTGATATTCCTCCACTTAGCAGACTTCTCCTTTATACACTCTTGTAAGTACTCTTCCGGAGGGTTTGCGAAATGGGACTCAAAAGGATCCGAACCATCCTCATCATCTGAGTCGAGACCAAGGAACTCTTCCTCATCCTCTTCTTCGACAGCATCATTCTCGTCAACCACACCTGCAATTGCGTCTTCCTCTTCTTCTTCTTCTTCTGAAGGCTCTCCGTCATCAGAGAACTCGGTTTTGGCTTGTTGTTCTTCGACATCACCTTCGCTCTCGCTCTCGCTATCATTCAGCAGAGACAAAAGCATATCGTAAGCTTTACCGGCTCCGCCCTGGGCGATGTCACCACCTTCTGGGCGGTCCTGAACATCTCCATCGCTCTCAGAATCACTCGCCTCTTCCTCTTCCTGATACTGTTTCTCTGGTCGCCTAGCAGTTCTTGTGACCTGGCGAACCTCTTGTCTGCCTCGGTTTTGTCTCTTCCTCTGTGGTGCCCGAGAAGGTGCCGACGCCGAGCGTGCTCGAGATTTCCGAGTAGACTCAGGCATTGTACGTAAAGTTGAGAGGAATTATATTCCCTCGCCGCTATTGTTGTTATTCAACTAAGGCGCCTTCTAGCTCATCGCATAGCTGACACCAAAATTTTTCGAGCGCCTGGTGCGCGCACGCAGGCGACTTCTACACTTTCGATAAAATTAAAACTTTTATAAGACCAACTAACTATAAAGCCTTCAATATTTATGAGCGTGCGTGTCTAGTTGTTACCAAACAAATTGCCTAACGCATCGTTTTCAACAAAAGGATCGTTCAAAACGTCGCTCTCTGCCCTTTTCTTTCTCTGAATCTGCTCAATCTGCTTGTTTCTCTCCCTCTTGACTTTTTCATCATCGTCATCCGATTGCTTTATAGTCTGTAAAAAGTGAAGAACAACATTTCTTTGCTCCTTAAGAGACTTGGCGGACGAGAGGTTGTCCTCCATGGTCTTGAAGTCACTCTCAGTAGCAGTTGGAAGATAGCTCTTCAGGACATCCTTAATGTAGGACCCACGGCTAGCCATATTGATGTAGAGCATGGTAAAGACATATGCAGTCTCACTCTGGCCCTCGCGGTAGAGTTCATTTGTCAAGACATGGACTAAGGCTTTTGTGAGATCTTCACACAAAAACTTATCAACTTCTTCGTCCTTGAGAACAATATCTGACAAGATGCTTCTGAGAATCAGAATTGCGTTGAAAGAACATCTGGAATCCTTAAACATAATCAAATGACACATGAGCTGTAAAAATGGCGCAAGGATTTCCTTGTTATTGAACACCAATCTCCTTATCGCAAGTTGAGTATCCGTTAACGGATTTTTGTACCCATACTGCCCGACACAGTCGATTAGCAGCCTGATAACAACCTGTGTGACCTGTCTAAGAAGATGCTCTTCCATCATCTCCTCGCTCAACTGTGAGTCGTCTTCATCAAATTGCAAACCACTGATGTACACCTTCTCCCATTTGGACATCAAAAGCTCATCCAAGGTGACAAACATCTGGGGGAGAAGTTGCGACATAAACGAAGGCACAAGATGAGGAGGACAATTCTTTATGACTGATCTCAGCATCGTGTTAATCATATGCTTCCAGGAATGCAAAGTTATTCCAATTTTTTCGCCAGTGGCTGCTCTCCAGAACACATCTGCGATGTTTGGAATGCTGTAAAATGTGTCCTCCAATTGAGAAATTGTAGCAAGAGAGAGGAATACGTACTCTCTTGTGTAGCGAATAATGTGACCCACCGAATCTGCGAAATCTCTCAATGTATGCATGGCCTTCACACTCTCCTCCAAAAATTCATCCCTGGACTGAATGGAGACGCCCATTTGCCAGAATCTCTCCACGGTAGTTGCCTTTGCGAAAGACTGCACGATGTCTGGTAGCTGCTTCCAGTTTTCAGGATTATGGTATGCTTGTATCTGGTAAAGAAGCTGCAGAATGTGTGGAATGATAGGGATTACTCTGGGCTTCCAGAGCGCCAACAAGTTCTTGAACTCCTTGGAATCATGTGGAAGCTTCTCAATAGAATACTGAATCAAAAGTCTCGTTGGCCTTACAGGGAAAAGGGCAGACCATCTGTCTTTCAACTCACTCTTTAGTTTTAACCCTTCGTCATCCATAGACGTCTTGAGAAGATCTGCGTCAGGTGAAATGTTTCGAGACTCGAAGTACTCAGCGATTTGAACGATTCCCAACCTCTCCATAAACCAAGGAAGATCACTGAGCCCTTTCATAGTCTCAGGGTCTAGCCATGACGCAATCTCAGGCTCCACAATTCTAATAAATCTCGCCTCTTTATTCTCGATGGAAGATCTCTGGGACACAACCAAAAGGAAAGCTTTGAAAGAAACAGCCTCCGTGTTGGATAAATTGGGTTCAAGCTTTGCAAAGACCTCCTCCAACTCGTCCAAAATACCTTTAAGATTCTCCGGCATCAAGAATGCTATTCTGTTAAGCTCTGTGCCGCAGTTAGTTCTCAAATCTTTAACGGCAGCAGCCAGGTCATCAGAGGCGTTACGTGGGCACTCGAATGTACAAATTGTCAACAGTTTCTCGATAACCCTAAATGTCATGTTGTCTTTCAAGAGCGGTGAGAACTGGACATAGGTTTGCGTCATTTTCTTCAAAACAACAGGGTCTTTTGCCTGTGTTCCCAGCAGCCCATCCAGAAGGCGTTCCACTTGTTGCAACAAGGAGTCAAGTCTCTCATTATAATCCGCACGGTCATACCATATTTTCCAGCGAATGATGCCTTTTACACTCGCCTCAATGATATCAAATTGAGAGATCGCCAAAAGGAAAGGCTCCTGATGGTAGTCCAATTCAGGAGATGTCAGTGCCTTCACTCCGATATCTGAAGAGAAAAATCTCTCCAAGCGCTGACTCAACCATACTAAACCTTCTTCAGCCTTTATACAAACTGTCAGTCTCACAATATCGTCGACAAGTCTTTTGTAATTACTCAAAAAGGAGTAAGAGTCCGCAAGTGAGTTGAAGTCGATGGTGAGGAACTTCTGGACCACGTGATCCTCATGTAATTCGCCAAAGTTTATCAACTTGGACGCCGCAACTTCAAGAAGGTCAAACAAAAATGGCTCGATGATACGAATTTTGTCATTCTCTCTCAGCATATAACCCCAAAAGTTCAGAGATATTGCGGAGACAGTCAAACTATCACTAGCCGTGGACTGAAGCACCAACTTCAGATAGCCAGTTAAGTCCGAATTCTTCGTGTCAATGACGTTGATATGTTCAGACAGTCCAACTATCATTTCTGTGAGCTTCTTCGAGAAGGAGTACACCTCATCATCAATATCGTCCGGGTTGTTCACCACTGAGTTGTAGATGTTACTGAAAAGTTCAATACCCTCAGTTCGAAATATGCTCCCAACTACCTCCTCCAAATCGGACGGATCGCTAAAAGACCTCGTGAAGAGGATATGGAGACAGTTGACGGTTAAGATCTTGATCTTAATGTTATTGCTTAGCATGGTGTTCATGAATGATTTCAAGATTTGCGCTTTGGTCAAAAGCGACCCTGGCGGCCAATTCAAGCAAGTCTTGAATGTCTCAAGAGTCTTGATTATAGCGACATCATTCCCGCCACGTATCGACTCATTCAAGTACTCCTGCCAGACCAGAAACCAGCCCTCAGATGTGGCCTTGGACTCCTTCAGGTTTTCGTTAGGCTCGTATATGGTATCGATCATACTTTGAGGTAGTAGAACATTAGAACAAAGCGAGCTTAAAATGTCATTTCTCCTGGAAGTGACTGGATCATCAAGAATATAGACATCCTCGAAGAGCATTCGAAACACGATAAGAACAAGCTCTCTAGTCTGAGCAGAGGCCATCCACAATTGGAAGAGATCTTGATCCATGGTATACCATCCTGCTGCAAGATCTTGGAATTGAGCCTTGGCAGAATCGCCAGTTGCTAAATACGATCCCCAGCATCTCTTTGCAACTGCAACCCACAAAAATGCCAGTTTCTCCTTTAGATAATGTGGATCGCTCAGCTGTAGCTTCGTAGCCAGATCGACAACCCACTTTCGTATTGCCAGCTTCTTTTCTTCATCGTAGTGGGTCCAATTACGGTTGATCGAATTCTGAAGCAGCGTTAGACCAAAATGACGCACTATGGCGTTTTGCGTGGGTAGAGCGAGCTCATACCCCCATAAGGGAGACTCATCCTGACGCTTGATTTGCTCTAAAAAGAGCTGAGCCTCTTGGCGGGCTTGATTCGTTGATTTTGGAGAGTGTATAAGCTCCAGAGCGCTGACAATCTGATTCGCTCCGTCGGCGTCCATTGTGTTTGTTCAGGGTCAAGGTGCGGGATACTCACCTCAGCACTGAATCAAAATGCAAAATAAGAGAGGAATAATGGCCAAATGAGTACGCTGGTGGTCTCTATGTATCTGTTCTCGATGGCAAAAAGGGTGGAGTGTATGAAACACGCAAGAAGAAGATGCGTCGGGACTCGATGCGCCAAGTGTAGAAATGCAGAGTGCGATGACAGCTGACAATCACTTCAACAAATGACTTCTTTCCAAGAGAAACCCAGAACTGGACTCAATACCACAACTCCAAGTTCAAGATGGCCCGAGCGCTACTTGGCTGATTAACGTTCCCAAAGCCCTGGTGTGGTTTTTCGCCAGTTGTTTTGGTTTCCCCATTCGCGACCACTGGAGATAGGGTCAGATGTAAAATGATTCTACGAGATCAGATAAGGTTATTCAAGCGTTTTTGTCGTGATCATTATTTTGATTGATATTAAACTAGAGATAGAACTTTTTCTTCTCCTTGTCCATATCGGCTCTGTGCTCCCATTCAATCTCCTCCTTGATACCTCTCTGCATTCTTCTCAATCTCAATGTAAATTGAGGCCCTAGTTCTTGTAGGCCCACGCGCTCCTCGCTTCTGAAAACATATCTGTGTCTTCTGAAGAATATGTAGTCTCTCTGATTGTGTAGCGTTACAACATTTCTACCTTCAAACTCTGGTCTGTGAGGGAAAAGTGACTGAAAAAGTCTTCCAAGAGTCTTACCCAGTCTCGTGGTGAAGTTATTAAGGACAAGCTCTGGAATGTGGTCTGTAGCATTACCATGACCGGCAATCTTCTTACCTGGAACGAATGATGATATCGAAAAGTAGAAAGTTGGACCTTCAGGTAGATGAATGAAGGTCATACCATTGACTTCCTTTTTATCTTCGTTGATGACAACCAGGTCTGTGAACTCACGATTGCTGCAATACTTGGCCATATCCTTCATGGAATACTCTCTTTTGCGCTTTATAAAAGTCGAATTCGGCAGAATCTCCATCAGTATATCAGCAAACTCATATGCAGTCTTCTTAGCATTTGCGTTTGTGGTTATGAGGATCTTTGGTGCACGGCCGTCAAAATACGAGCTGAAGTCGTCTTCACCCTCAACATCTGCACCTACCGTTTCATCAAACACTCTCTTAGACTCTATAGTCTCCGGAACATTTTTGGCTAGTCTTTCAGCTTTGAGCTCTGGATTGGACTTCTCCTCCTTGGCCCTCTGCGCGCGAAGCTGATGACGCTCCTTATTCTTCTTGTCTTTAAGCTTTGCGAAAAGCTTTTGCCGTATCTGCTTGTTCTTAATGGTGACCTTCTCCGCTGGTGCCATTTTGTCAAAGATTCACGTTAGAATGAGCCCAAAAGTTGGTACGAGCCCGGCTAATTTACTCAGTAAGAGACTGGCCTAATATTTTTTTCTTGATCTCTTTTTTGAGATATTCCGAGGTGATGAGCCCTCGGTTGAGATTTGAGAAACGGTAAGAGCAACATCGAGCTACGCTATACGAGCGAACCCCGTGATGAGACCACGCTTGGCCGATCAAGAACGGTTAAATTGAAAGATCCCACCTCCGTGATTGCTGATTGAACTAATAAAAGGATGATGCTTTACTCAGATGTTCTAGGGCTTCCGAAGACGGATACTTCTCGCTGGAGATTGTCATCGACGGGGCTTGGTAACACTGAATGGGAATACTTGTCCGAGGAAGAGAGTGCGAGGCAGGAGCAAAGCACAGTTGAGCAATACCTCCTGAAGTCAGAGGAGTTCACTCCTCCCGAGCTTGCTGTGCCAAAGACAGCCTTCGAATCTGCAAAGAACGGCGCAACGTTCTTTTCCTACCTTCAAGATGCAAACAGTGGTGTTTTTCCAGTCCAGTACAAAGGCCCGATGTTTATGACCATTGGTTATATTGCGACCCATTATGTCACCAACACCCCCATACCAGAGCACGAGCGAATTGAATTGATAAGATATATCGTGAACACTGCGCATCCAGTGGACGGCGGATGGGGTCTTCATGAAATTGACAAGAGCACTTGCTTTGGAACCACCCTTAACTACGTTGCATTGAGGCTTCTTGGCCTTGAGGCTGATAACCCAGTTTGCAAGCGCGCCAGAACAACATTACATAAACTGGGAGGTGCATTGAAGAATCCTCACTGGGGTAAAGCGTGGCTCTCTGTACTCAACCTCTATGAATGGGAAGGCGTTAATCCTGCTCCCCCAGAACTATGGGCCCTTCCATACTCGATACCAGTACATCCTGGACGCTGGTGGGTTCACACAAGGGCCATATATCTTCCATTGGGATACCTCAGTTCTATGAAGTTCAAGTGTGAAAAGACTACTCTGATCGAAGACTTGAGAAAAGAGATTTACACGAGACCCTACCATTCAATCAACTTCTCTAAGCACAGGGATGATGTTTGCGGAGTCGATTTGTATTACCCCCACTCTGGACTGCTCAACTTAGCGAACACGTTCCTCTCATTGTGGGAAAAATGCAGACCACAATGGTTGCTGAACGCCACTAAGGCGTACTCGTACAACATCATCAAAAAGGAGCTCACCAACACGAACTTTCTCACAATCGCCCCTGTGAGCGCTGCCTTCACCGCACTTGTGGTGTATGACCAAGAGGGGAAGGACTCAAACACCTTCAAGCTGTGCATGTCTAAATTCAAGGAGTGCTTATTCCATGGTCACTTAGGACTCACAGTTATGGGTACAAATGGTTCCCAAGTGTGGGACGCAGCTTTTGCGGTTCAGTATCTGTTCATGGCTGGCTTGGCGGAATTACCAGAATACCAACCTATGGTTGAGAAATGTTACAGATTCTTGGTCAGATCCCAGTTTACTGAAGAATGTGAGGAAGGTAGCTTTCGAGACAAAAGAGTTGGTGCTTGGCCATTCAGCACAAAGGACCAGGGATATACCGTCAGTGACTGCACTGCAGAATCTGTGAAAGCAATAATCATGGTACGGAATAGTTCGCACTTTAGCCATATGAAGAACCTCATCCCAGTGGTCAATCTGGAAAAAGCCATTGATGTGCTCCTCAGTTTGCAAAATGTGGACTCGTGGGAATTCGGATCTTTTGCTACTTATGAAAAAATCAAGGCTACGCCTCTGATGGAGCTGCTGAACCCTGCAGAAGTTTTTGCGAACATCATGGTGGAGTATCCGTATGTCGAGTGTACAGACTCCGTTGTCCTTGGCCTCACATACTTCAGGAAGTACCATGACTATAGAAAAGCGGAGATCGACTTAGCGATCGAAAGAGCCATCTCTTTCATCAAAAACCAACAGCAGCATGATGGCTCATGGTATGGCTGCTGGGGTGTTTGTTTTACTTATGCGGGAATGTTTGCTTTGGAGGCTCTCAATACGATCGGAGAGACGTATGAAAACTCAGATACTGTTAGAAAAGGATGCGACTTTTTAGCCGCTCGCCAAAGAGATGATGGAGGCTGGAGTGAATCGATGAAGTCATGTGAGTTGCACACTTATGTTGAAACAGAAAAGAGTCTCGTTGTGCAAACCGCTTGGGCTGTCATAGGCTTGTTGTTAGCGGAATACCCACACAAGGAAGTGATTGACAATGCAATCAAGCTGATCATGGACAGACAAAAAAAGACTGGTGCGTGGGACTATGAGGATACAGAAGGCGTGTTCAATCACTCATGCGCAATCGAGTACCCCAACTACCGGTTCCTCTTCCCTATCAAAGCACTTGGATTGTATCACAAGCGCTATAACTAGACAATGATTTAATGAGATCAAAACACATCACTTGTCATGAACTGCACATCCGACGAAATTGCACAAAATTCACCATCTGTAGAGGAGGAAACTCTCTGTCTCTTATTGCCGACGTTGTGGAACCGCGAGGTTCTCTCAGTGTCCTCTACTTGATCGCTTGAGCTAAACTCCGAGGATGGTATCACGGAATCACTGCTTGGTATCACCATCGGATTCAGCTCTTGACTCATTGCGTTTATGGTTGCCGTTTCCAGTTTTTGGTTCATGTCTGTTACGCGTGCATTGAACTGATTTGGCGTGAGGACCTCAAGTCTGCTAATTTCCTCCCTCGTCAAGCCCATGAAGCTATAGACAGTAGGCATAATCTTACGCTCCTCAAAACCTTGCTTGAGATCGACTATTTCCAATTTATTCGTGTCCATTTTATGACACAAGCTGCCTCTTTTTGTCACGCGTCTGTCTCTATCGTCTGGCGCATTTGGCGATTGGCGATCGAGAAAAAAGCTGAAATCATAAGCGCCCGTTGAAGTTCACTCAATAGTTATAACAGTAAAATCTTTTCTGCTATGCTGATACTGAGCAGGCATTTGAGAGTGTCTCCCATGTCGCTTCGACTGGCCGCTGCTCAGACTCGTCCAAAATCGTCATTCTATAGACCACCGACCACTGTGAAACGTCCAAAGACTCAAGAGGAGCTCAAGATCGAGCAATTTGAACGAGACCTCAAGTCAGACAACTGGTTTGTGCGTAACTTTGCAAAGTTTCGTACACGGGAGGCTCAGAAGAAAATGACATGGTTCTATGTGGGCAGTTACGGAGTTTTCTTGTTTCTGGGGTATCTGTATATGAAAGGTGTTTACCAAAAGGACAAAGAGCAGGAACAGCTATGGAAAAAGCTCGACCAAGGTGAGAAGCTTAATGAGTATCAGCAACTCCGGCTCAAGAAGCTTGGTGGATACGCAAGACACAGAGACGAGAAGAAACTCGAGGAATATGAGAAGTTGAAGAAGAGCGGCGTCACAGACTTTGATGGCATGACATTGGATGTCAAGGGCGAGAACTCCTCCAATGAGAAGATTCTCCCTCCCAGGGACACGACTGCGTTCTACGACTCTAAAGCTGAGGACTATGATAACGATATTGATTGGGAAGAGAAGATGGTCTTCATGGGCCGGAGACGTAAATGGCTGCTGAAGCATTGCCGTGGCGACGTCTTGGAAGTGGCTTGTGGTACGGGGCGAAACATCAAATTCATGCAAATGGACAACATTAAGTCGATCACATTTATGGACTCGTCAAAAAATATGCTGGAGATTGCCAACAAGAAGTTCAGGGAATATTTCCCGCTTTACAAAAACGCTGCATTCGTGGTGGGAAGAGCTGAAGATCTGGTTGATCTTGCAGGGGGAGCCAGTGCAGATATTTCTGTAAGCGACGTTGACCAGAATGAGATTACTCTAGGTGAGAAGTCGGGTGGAATCAAATACGATACCATTATTGAGGCATTTGGAGTCTGCTCGCACGAAGATCCTGTCAAGGCTCTGATGAACTTTGCTTCGCTTCTAAAGCCAGATGGCAGAATTGTTCTTCTCGAGCATGGCCGTGGAGAATATGACTTTATCAACAAAGTGTTGGACAACAGGGCGGAGAAACGTCTTGCCACTTGGGGATGCCGGTGGAACTTGGATATCGGGGAGATTTTGGATGATAGTGGTCTAGAGGTCACAGAGGAGAAGCGGACCCACCTGGGAACGACTTGGTGCATCGTAGCCAAAAAGAAGGAGGATAAGAAGAGAAAGGAAGAGATGTCCTTCGTCGAAAAATACCTATCACCTGGTATCCAGAGACGGATTGAGGAGATGAAGAAAGAGAAGGAGAGCTCAAATGATCCAAAGAAATAGCGGATATAGATAGGATGACTGTACATATTGAGGCCCCATAGCTCCTGGTGTAGAGGTGTATCGCGAGTAGCTGAAAAAAAGTCATTTGGGTCACTAAGCTCAGCAGCTAAGGAAGAACTTCGGAACATCTCCTTCACCCTTTCGGCTCCCCCCGATCATGTTCTCCACTACGCGAAGTGTACAGCGTGCTGCTGTGCAGTCTCAACGGCGCTATGCATCCGGCCACGTTATTGATGGTGCGCTTCCTAAGCGTCCACTGAAAAAGATTGTTCTCGGCAAGGCCCGTCCTGCTATTTACTACAAATTCAACTGCAAGACGGAGTTCAGTGATGGATCAGTTGTATTGAGAAGATCGCAGTTCCCGAAAGATGAGCTCAGACTGATCCAAGATATGCGCAACTCGCCAATGTGGAACCCACACAGATCTGATCTCGAGGTAGTGGATGCAAACGCCGGCGGTAAGATGGAGAAGTTCAAGCAGAAGTTCCAGCAGTTCTCTGTTAAGGAAGAGAATGATGAGAAGATTGCGAAGGAGGCTGAGAAGGCAACAGAGACTACGGAGAAGAAGGTGGAGGCAGAGGAAGATTCGCTGGCTCTTGATGATTACCTCGATCTCCTCGGCATGAATGCGCAGGAAGTACAAAAGGGTGGAAAACTTGCTACAAAGCAGAAGTCTAAGAAGAAGTGAGCTAGTTGCAGTCATGTATATATGAATAATATCGAAATCCGTAACATCTTTTGCAAGGTGGCTTGTAGAGGGCTTCGCGATATTTATCCACACCTCATCACAGAATCTACCTCTTTCTTGCAAAAAGAGACAAAATGGGAAGTGTCTTTCTTCCTCATCTCCGGACAGGCTGGCATGTTGATCAGGCAATCATAAGCGGTATGTTCATGCAGTAAATGAATGAATACTAACTGGGAACAGAAGACGAGAGACTTGTGGTAATAAGGTTTGGAAGAGCATCGGTGAGTACATCTTTCACATTTTCAATACTAACTAATAGAGTAGGGAGTGTATGCGAATGGATGAGATTCTTTACAAGATTGCAGAGAAGGTTGCGAACTTTGCTGCTGTATATGTCTGCGACATTGACGACGTACCGGACTTCAACGAGATGTACGAACTTTATGATCCCATGACAATAATGTTCTTCTATCGAAATCGGCATATGATGTGCGATTTTGGAACAGGAGACAATAACAAGATGAACTTTATTGTGGAGGACACTCAGGAGATGATTGACATCATCGAAACGATCTATAGAGGCGCTAGAAAGGGTCGTGGTCTTGTGGTTTCACCTGTACAGTACACTAGAGGAATAGACGGGGTTTAATGAATGGAACGAATTTACACAACAATTGGTGACATATTCACCTCTATAATGAAGCACTAAAAACAAACAGAGCTGACAATCCATGGTATGAAAAGCCCTAATCTTTGGAGTCCAAGACCTGCTTGACAGGCTCCCTCTCATTCACGTATAGTCCGTGCTCCTGAATGTATCGTATGACGGAGTTTGGCAAAAGATACTGTACGCTCATACCTCTTCTTATGAAGAGCCTTACCTTGGTTGACGAAATATCGTTGTAGATGAGCTGCTTGATGACGAGAACGTTCGCACGGTGCTCATACATAATATCATGGGAAAGCAAGAATGAACGCACATCGGAGCCCGTACGCTCCACGATTAAGCAGCCGTAACGGCCAAGGATATGATGGAGGTCCTCATCGGCCCAGACATTCGGCTCGCCCATACTCTCAATTAAATCTCCGCCAGCCAGTAACATAATTTTGACTCCTCTCTTGGTTCCATCAGGTGTCATAACACCGCCTCTCTTGACGTTGATCTCCTCATTGAAGTGGTCCAACACCTTGGCGGTTCTAGTATAGCTTGGTTGCAATGACTCCCATGCATCCACCATCAGCCAGGAACTGGTTCTCTCACAGGCTAGCTCACCCATACGAACTCTGTGAGCAGCAGGGGCAAGCCCACGCTTTTTATAGTTGTCACTCACTGGAGAATAGTAGCCACCCATCACCTCAAACCTTGTTTGCTCACGAATAGCGTCCATAGCCATTTCGAACATACGAAGATGCAGATACGTTATTGGAGAGAAGGACCCACACGCAACTATAACAAGTGGGTGCTTGTTTGGGTTACGCAGCTGTTGCACAAGACGATGTGTAGGGAATTGATACCCTTCCAATGTTTTGGATTGACGGATAATTCCGTGCGGCACCTCCTCCAAGTCCGCCGTCTGGAACGAATGAATTCTAGGAACAGAGGATGACGTGATGTTGTCTATCTTATCGTCATCCTCTGACGAATTTTCATTTGAGGAGAGTGGTTGCAGGTCCTCTGGAATCATCGGGATTGAACGCTCGAGTGATGTGCGAGATTGTGGTGTGGAGCTGCCGCCGATCAAAATACTAGGACTGATCCCACGGCTATGATGCCTATGCTTGCGTGGGTGGATTGGGGCATCGAGAGTGTTGGGATAATCCGCCAAAACGGGTGGCTGGATGGGGATGGCCTTTGGAATTTGTGATGAAGGTGCCAACGGTGGGATTTCCGGATGCGTCGACGGAGGCCGAAAATCAGGTGCTCGCTTTGGGTCCATTGTGCTGCTCCTAGCCTCGCTGTTGAATAGAAGACTGGTATTCGACTTGGTCCTCTCCGCTGCTTGTGCAATTGATGACGAGCTGGAACTTCGCCCTGTTGTGTTCTGGTTTTGTGGTGAGGACATTGGTCATCAGCTGGGCCTTGGTTCGCGCACACCAGTCGGAGACCTTGAGGTGGTGTATCCAAGAGGTAGCCCACAGCATGAGTTAGTGCCCCTCACGAATCAATACCGTTTTTCGAGCGGCATTGGTCCAAAATCTGTAAACTCCGTAAAACTTCTCAGAATACCTATCAAAAGAATCAAATGCTAAATATACCCCGCCTCATGGTAGGGTCAAGCGATGTTGCCCGCGAAATGCGGAAGACGCAGAGGCGTTGATCGCTTCACTCGTTTGGATGCTGTCATGCGAGAACGAGATATTTGATTCTTGTAATTTATCCATCGGCTTACTTTTCTTGACAACTAGGTGCACGCATAGACCAGGAGTATGAGTATCGAATCATCCGAGAAGGTGCGGCTGACACGGCAGAAATATCCGACTTTGAAAGAGCTCAAACTGGCTGTGCTCAATGGCGAGTATCATCAGGGAGTCGTCTATTTCACAAGGTCTTTTCTTTGGAAAAGTGTTTGCTTGAATAATTACGACACTGATGCTATATCGGATGGTTTACAACTCATGCCTTTACCAGAGTCACATCAGCAGAATGCTGAAGCATATGATCCACTGTCATCCACGTCACGTTCAGACTCATCCGGAGAGCAAGCAATCCTAGACGTCATTCTTATGGATGTTGATCGCCTGCTCATTGCACCTGTTCTACAGAATGAAGATGTGAAAAGAGATATAACTCAAATTCTTTACAGCTACAATAGCTTCACCCCGTACAAGCAAGGATACCATGAGATCTGTGGCATGATATATTTGCAATTGCACAATGACAATCCGAACAATGAGAACATAAAGATAGAGACCTTCAACATATTTACTTCATTGATGATAAGTGTTGTCCCAAACTTTTACAACGAGGACAATCTCATCGGCTGGTGTATTTCTGTATTCAACAAATACCTCTTACTCATCGATCAATCGCTCTATGACCTGCTCATTAAGAAACACAGAATTGAATCACAGGTTTGGCTCATTAGATGGGTGAGGTTGGTTTTTCTCAGAGAACTTGGCATGGAGAACACACTCAAAATACTGGACATGCTCTTGTGTTACAATCATGATCTCTGCCAGCTATTCCCGTTCCTTATTATCCTTTTCTTGATCAAGATCAAGCTACAGCTGGCGGAATGTGAGGATAACGGAGAGGTGCTTTACCTTTTGTTGCACTACCCACACAAAGATCTTTCTGTGGCAGAGATAAAGGACTTGGTGGATTACTCCATCAAGCTATGCAATATGCCAGAGGAGAAACTGGGGAAAGCAGGATTAGCATTGAACAAGACTTTCCACAAGGACATTAAATGGGAAAAGTTTGCTGACTTGGACAGATTGAGAATGGAACTCAAACTGCAAAAAAGAGTGAGAGGAGCATTGAAAAGAAAGAAGGCGCCGCATAACAGCCTATAAAACCCACGGTTTCAAAACCACTTCAGGCGTATTTGCAATTAATGCACAACCACTTATTCGGGCTAAAAGTAATTGAACAAGGGATGTCCATCGACAGAACATTAGACAAAGTGACCTCACAACTGCATGAAGAGTCCTCGATAGATGTGACACATCTATCGAGGAAGGACTATCTCTTTGATACTAAGGATTCAGTTGTTAATTGTCAGATTCTGTGAAGTTTCGAGTTCTCAGCTTCGTCTTGGCATTTTCTCACAGATAGAGTTCTTTGGTAAGGCTACAATTGTAAACAACAGTATCGTTGACTTCGGCCGAGATCGGCCGCCAATGGCCTGCATATGCATTAAGCGAGCCCCCATAATATCTCAGTGCGGCTCACGTCAGACCCCTCAAAAACTCGACCGGCTAAGATACTCCTTTCGATGATTGCTCAAGCGAAGTGACTCTTCGTGGCGAGACTCCATTTTGCGGAGAGCATTGGGCCTTGGGCCCAGACGATGTGGACCCCTTCCGAGTTACGAGGAAAACCTCGTAAGCTCGGGTGTACCTTTTTATGGGCAGCGTGCTCTACAGATCTCTAAATCTTTGAATTCTTGTTGTACATCTAATAGTCTGTATTAGTCAGTGTCTATCATAATGCATTACCATATAGGTGTATGACTAGTCATTGGAAAACGCCTGTTGACTACCTTTGACACTGACAGCTGACCAGGGATCGGCTTGTTGTGTAAGGTGATTTGACGCACTATTCCTAGTCCCTTTAGGCCCACGAAGACTAGCTCACGCGCGAAATGACACCATTCGGGCGGGAGACTTGGCTCAAAAAACAAAATTTCGGAAAAATCGGTCTAGGTGGGTCTGGTTTTTCGCAGACCTCGCACCCACCCGCCCCTCGAAATGCGTCCCGTACCGTGGCGGGGGACCTAGCTTTCTTGCTTTCAGGGAGGGCGGCCTGCGGCTGACCTCAGATGGTGATAAACCGGTAGTTTCCTTCTTCTTCAACATTCAACGATTGCCGATATAAGGGTGAAGATTGAACACTCACAAACAATATTCAACTGTGGCAGCTGCTCTTGTACGTGTTGAGCTCGCTTGCTAGAATCAGTCTCTATTGCTGCACTTCCCCCCACTCATATTTCCGCAGATAAGGCTTTACCATCACTCTCATTGAATACGGCCATTCAAGGCTCAATGTCGAATCCACATCATCATCCCGGTGTGTCAAATGTCGAGGTTGACTGGCTCCTAAGAGGCAATCTCCCAGAGTCGTCCCCCTCTATTCCTGAGCTCAAGAAGCTCCCATCAACCGAATCGGCACACTTAACGCCACATGAGAGGTCCATCCACGAGGGACTCCAGCACGCAATGAACGGGAAGTTGAGCCCAGATGCAAGCTCCTCAGAGTTTGGTCACACTCTTTCAAGATCAAAATCGCTCTCTGCGGTGGAGTCGAGGAACGAGAGTGAGAAGAAGAGTGGCTTCTTCCGGTCTCTGTTCTCCAAGAAGAAGTCGTCAGATTCGATCAGCAGCAATCCAGGAAGCCGAAAGAGAGCACCTTCTCCAGAACACATTTCACCACCCCCTTCCACTAATCAATTGCATAAATCAAAGACGGTCTCTTCCACCACTGAAGTGGATCCTCGCCTGGAGGAATTCCTCCGCTATTACAGAGCTAAGGGGCTTGATAAACTTCAAAAGGACACTAATGCCCCAAAACAGTGTGCTGCTTTCCAATCTGAGAGGCCAGGAACACAGGAATCCGATTCATCCTCAGTGACGTCGTCGATACAGTCGTCTATGAATGAACCAAAAATTGCTATGGCATCACCATCCAAGCCCAAGAGAACAGACGCCCTGGGAAGAGCAATACCATCACATCCCCAGAAACCACCTCTTCCATCTGCCTTGGTGAAAACTCCGCACTTTGAAGTTGACCCTAGCGCATCTGCATCTGGCTCTAACGCCTCCGGTATGACATCCACATCCAGAATAACAGGTTTCCTGAAAAGACACCATTCCACGATATCTGACAATTCATTGGCGAGACAATCATCAATAACATCTGATAAGACAGATTTGAAGCCGGAGCTAAAGCGAGTGGATCAGAAGCCTGTGGTGATTCCAGGTTTGGAAGGTTTACCTAAACTCAAACGTGTGAGCTTCAATATCCCCGTGTTTTTCAATGACCCTCCACAGCAGATACCATCCAGAACGCCTCGCAAAGGTGAAGTTGAGATTTTAAGTGATGGTTCTGTTGTCATACATAAACTCAGTGCTGCCGAGAAGAGACATCTCATTAGCCAGGGTGGTGGAGGTATAGTTGTTGGTGGATCCGGCCACCTGAAGATAATTCCCAAGTCTCAAGAATCCCCGGAAGCCTCCATGGTTGGAGCCTCATCGACACCTAATGCTCAGAGTTCAGCCAATGAGAAAAAGGATGAGAGCGTTCCGGAAGGCGACGTTGTGCAACAGCGCTCCATAAAGATAGCTGCCGCTGCTGCTGCCGCAGAGGCTAGAGCTAAGAATGGCCCAAACAAGGAAGCTGGTGATGAAGACATCACTGTAAGTGACGGGGCTAAGAAGATTAGCATCGACAAGCCAATGGTCCGCCACAATAAGAGCTCGGTTTCCTTACACTCAGCAGAGGTTCAGGCGGATGAGGATGGTGTGTATCCTCCGCAAAATGTCAAGGTACCCTTAGATGTTCTCTACACACGCTGTTGCCATCTACGGGAAATTCTCCCAATCCCTGCCACTTTGAAGCAGATCAAGCCTGGATCTTACGACCCGGTGTCCTCCTTACATCTTCGAAACCCGAAACCGTCCTTAGTTGAGGTACTGACTTTCTCTGACTTCATATCCGCAGCTCCAGTTATTTCGGTATCGCTGGATGGCGTTGCCCTCAGTGTGGAAATGCTGCGTATCATCCTTGCTTCACTGGTGCACAAACCAGAGCTGGAAAAGTTATCTCTCCGCAATACTCCATTGAATGACTTGGGTTGGCGCTTACTCTGCTGGTTCTTAACAAAAAACCGTACACTTTGCCGTCTTGATTTGACGCAGGTTCCATCCCTTCATACTGGAGTGCAGAAGCCTGCGAAAACGGCATCATCATCAATTACCAGGATGGAGTGCGATATGAGCTCTAGAAGGGATATGAACTGGAATTTGATGAGTGCTGCTCTCGCTGCAAGAGGCGGCATTGAGGAGCTGGTGATCAACGGCGCCAAAATGGACAATGACCAGTTTAAGACTCTCATTGAAATGGGGGTGCTGCTCAAGACCACAAGGCTAGGACTTGCATACAATGACTTGTCTTTAGATCAAGTCGGATGCATTGCCTCTAATCTGGACAAGCTCAAGCTCGTCGGCCTGGATCTGGGCTACAACGACATGAGTGACAAGCTGTCTCCACTGCTGAGTGCAGTCGAGTCCATGGTGGACAATATCTCTTCACTGCAGTTTCTCTCTCTCAATTCGTGTAAGCTGCACAATGATGATGGTCTTGTGGACAAGCTGTTGAACGACTACGCCATCTTCAAAGACTTGCGTTATATTGATTTATCCGATAACAAAAAGTTGTTCCCATCGGTTGTTATGACCTTGACAGAGTGCTTGCCTATTTACCCAAGATTGGCTAGAATTCACCTTGACTACAATGATCTCACGCAAGAGATTCTCGTCACATTTGCTGAGCTGGTTCCATTCTGCAAATCACTGCGCTACATTTCGCTTCTGGGTAATCAGATTGGCCCAGTCGCAGGTGCTGCATTGGCTAACGCCATGAAGCTATCCAAGACTGTGATGACACTGGACATGAACTACGATGAACTTCTACCGAAGCACAGGGAGAGCATCGGCCTATATACTGTGAGAAACATGCAAAACTCTCTTTTCGCAGATAATTCCAAGCAGAGTCCTGATAGGGACAGAGAGATGAATGGCTTGAGAGAACAACTTTCCAGACTTCTGCTCAATGATGGGGAAGAGCAAGATCCTACTGTTGTTGAGGGTTTCCTCCATCAAGCTATGAAGGTACGTGAACGGATCCACGAATCCATTGAGGAGTTGTTCCACCTCAGGCTTCAGGGAACTTTGAATGTGGAGGGCAAGGAAGCCCTTATTCGTTTCTGTTTTATCGATGCTTCCATCGAGAAGGGCTTAAACCTGCTTAGCAGACGACCTTCCATTCACGAAATATATACCAAACTCCAGCATCAGCATGCATCAGAGAAGGAATTGCATAACCCCGACTCAGATCAGGGCAACTTGCATCCAGGGAACAAGGCCTCAAGCTCGTCGAGCTTGACATCATCTCCCATGGAGAGATTCTCAAGCACTAATCTGGTCATGTCCAGTTTCCTGGACTCCACTCGCCCTCAATTTGTCATTGACAGTGACAGCAGCAGTGACGATGAACTCAAGTTTGTCAAGGATGATGACTCCATCACTCGGCAATCAGTGGATAACAATAAGGTCAAAGAGGAGGCATCTGCGCTCAAAATTGGTGGAATGTTCCGTAAATCCGGAATCCATAAGAATTTGAGTCAGGAACATATCGACAAGCTCTCCAATTTGAGTGGTGAGAATCTCAAGTCTTTGATCTTGGAGACCAACGATTATAGAAACATCGGTGAAATGCTGGACCGGCTCAAGTCCAAGGGTATATACATTGGAGATATTTATAAGAAGGGCCAAGAGCCACCACATTCAGCTGTCCACCATTCAGGGGAATTGGACTTGGAGACACTCAAAAACACAGCAACCAATTTGAGTGACAGAAACACTATAGTGAGTGACAACGATAGTGATTCCGAGACAGAAAGTATTACTTCTGCTCCGGAAGATGCCGAGGAACTGGACCAGGCTTATGACCAAATCTTGGATCATCTCGAGAGAACTAGAACTAATAATTGATGAGGTCTTCCAATCAAGAAATGGCTTGTGTATATTAAAACCCCTTTTCCGAAACCATACGTTAACCTGCGCGCTTGAGCTCTTCCTGGAACCTCAGGATTGCCACAATCACAGACCTTCTCAAAGGTTCGAGATAAGCTTTAGCCTTGCTTTTTGATTTTTCATCATTGATGTCATTTGAGGCTTTTTCTATTCTCTCTTTTGACTTCACTAAGCTTTTATACAGAGAGAGCACTGTTGGAGCTTGAGAAGGATCACCAGAGTTGAAGTGCAGCCAGAAGTGTCGAAGAAACTCAACTGAAGTAGCATGGGTGATCCTTAGTGTTTCTAGAAGCCCCGAGTCGAATGTCAGATCCACCTCCTCCACAACCTGGTGCGTCTGTTGTTCCTCGAAAGATCGGTACACCTGCCAACTCTGTCTAGATTGTTTGGAATTCATTCTCACTGAGTCCAGAATCTTGTTAGTTGCCTCGTCAATTTTCTGTCTCTTCGTCTCCTGGTAAAGTTCAGCCAGGTCAAATCCATCATTGAATTGAGACTTGACTTCCTTTGTATAGTCAATGTACTCCTGCTTTGTGGGCATCGATCTTTTTTTGTTTCGATCCAAGTCTTGCATGAGACTAATCTCTGCATACTCAGGATCTTGCGGCTCCTCTAAGTCATTGAAAATCAGCTCCTCTCTGATTCTCTCCAGTTCTTTTTCCTCTTTCGTCCTTTGCATATCTGGAGTTGCCTGCCGAGAGTACTCCATCTCGAGACTATTCATCATTTTCTGACTGAGCCTATTCATACTCTTCATCACTGCGACCGTCTCTGGCATGGCGTCCGGTTTCATCGTCAAGTCAGGCGCGTTTCCCTTCTTCGTCGAGTCGTCTTGTTCATTTCCATCAAGATCCAGTGTCTTATTGACTCTGTGATCCAGTGTCTCGTCCTCATGTTTCTCATAATCAATATCCATATTGATGTATTTATCAAGGATGACGTCGCCTCTCAAATTTATAGAAATCTTTTCACCTCTTAGCTTTCTGAAGAGCTTCGAACTGAAAAACCGGGACCAAAACTCACCTTCACTCAGACGAGGAACATTATCGTCATAAGCTTTTCTCACAACGGGATATTGCTCAAAAATTGCATGGATCTTTTCTCTGGTCACGTTGACATTGACTTGATTATCTGAGGTCGCTGTTGGCTTGATTGTACTCAGCACATTGAACGGGCCCTTCTTTTGAGAAGTGGTCAATGCAAATGCTCGCAAGAGATGTACTCTTGTTTGCCAAAACTCCTCCGCGTCCAGCTTGTGGGTCATCACCGCATCTTTGAAAGTTGCCATCAATGCTTTGTCCTCTAATAACAATTTCTGTTGCAATTGATGATTTTTCAGAAGCTTCTGCGAGTCCAGCGCTTCATCCAAAAATGACGTATTGATGAGAGGTTTGGCTGCTTGTTCCTGCTCTGTGCCATCTGTTTGCGCTGCGCTTTTGTATCGAGCGACAATCTGTTGTAAGGAGTCCTTTACATTATCCATAACGAGCCTGTTAGTGAATGAAAAAGTATGTGGGATTGGTTCTCCAGTGCTAGGAGCTTTGGTGAAAATCTTGAGAATCATCTTGTCACTCGTTGGCTTAGTTGCCTGCAAGTTTGTGATTGTATTCAATGTGATCTCCACTGAGGTACCCTGATCTGCTGCTCGCCATTGTAGCACTGCCGGTACTCTGTCCTCAAAGATGGTCAGGAGGCCGATCTTCTTCTTGTAGTGTGCAGCACCCGTGACGAGCGACATGCTGGTTTCAACGCCTTCACAAGTAGCGAAGAAAGGTTGAGGGAGTGCCCTTACCCTTTCCGCGCACAAGTTTATGTAAGCAGATTCCAAAATTTTTTTCTTGACTACTAGGAGCAGATTCAGCACATCTAATTACACTAAAATGGCCTACATTGGTATTTCTTTCGGCAATACGACCTCCTCGATTGCTGCACCATCTAAGGATGGTTCCATCGAGGTGATTGCTAACCCGGACGGTGAGCGTGCGATCCCATCGGCCTTAGCCTACATCGCTGACGATGAGTATCACGGCGGCCAGGCCCTGGCCCACCTTATCAGAAACCCACAGAACACCATTATCAACTTCAGAGACTTCCTCGGCCAGTCTTACAGCAAGGTTGACCCTACGCTCACCGAGAGATCGGCGAAGGCGAAGGACCTCAATGGCGCTGTTGGGTTTGAGATTGCCCTTGAGGACAAGACCGCTTCTTACACAGCTAAGCAGGTCACTGTGAGACACCTCCAGCAGCTCAAGGCTGCCGCGGAGGACTATCTCGGTAAGGAGATCGAGGGGTGTGTCATTGCCATTCCTACCGACTTCACAGAGAGCCAGAAGGAGGAGCTTCTCGCTGCCTCAACCGAGGCCGGACTCAAGGTGTTGCAGCTCATCAACGAGCCATCCGCGGCTCTCCTTGCTCACGCTTCCCAGGAGGACAGACTCTCCCAGGACAAGACCTACGTTGTCGCTGACTTTGGTGGTGTGAGATCTGATGCTGCTGTGATCTCCGTTCGTGGTGGCATCCTCACTGTGCTTGCCACTGCTCACGACTTCGAGCTTGGCGGTGACAAGCTGGATGCCGTTTTGGGCGAGTACATTGCCAAGGAGTTTGAGAAGAAGTACAAAGCAGACCCAAGAAAGAGCCCGCGCTCACTGGCAAAGCTCAAAGACGCTGCTATCCTTGCTAGAAAGACCCTCTCGAATGTTTCGACAGCCACCATCTCGATCGAGTCTCTTGCTGAGGGCATCGACTTCCACTCCACCATCAACAGACTGCGCTTTGAGCTCACTGCCAGAAATGTGCTGAACCAGATGTCGGACTTTGTTGAGAAGGCCATTTCCAAGGCTGGCCTTGACGTGCTTGACATCGACGAGGTTCTTCTTGTGGGTGGTGTCTCCAACACTCCAAAGCTTGCATCCAACGTTGCTGCCCTTTTCCCAGAATCTACTTCTATTGTGGCGCCATCTCTTGACAGCAAGGCCTCATACCCAGAGGAGCTCGTGGCTCGTGGTGCCTCATTGCAGGCTTCGCTCCTCGAGAACTTTGACGAGGAGGAGATCAAGGAGTCCCAGACTGGAGTCGTCCTCAACACACAGCACCTCGCCAAGGCAATTGGCCTTGTTGGTGCCGACAACGAGTTCATCACCGTGCTCAAGGCTGAGACTACATACCCAATCAGACGCACTTTGGCGCTTGCGTGTCCTAAGGGTGACGTTTTGCTTGTGGTTGTGGAGGGTGAGTCCACTGTCAAGGAGACCACTCTCGAGCCTCCAGCCAAGGACGAGGATGATGAGGATGACTACTCTGATGAGGAGCCAGAGGTTATCAAGGAAAAGCTCTACGTACCAGGTACCAAGCTTGCTGAGATTGCTGTGAGAGACGTCACCACAGACACTCTGGAGATTGTGTTCAACATCACCAAGGAGGGCGTGCTTTCTGTCTCTGCCAGAGAGCCAAGACAAGGCTCTGTGGCCTTCAAGGGTGAGATCACCCACTAAAAGGTAGAACAGACTTCGTTAGTTTAGTATAGATGCATCTGGATGGAAATCTTAGTAACCTTCCCAAAGTAGAGGCTCGTGGTGGGGGTGTGAAAAATTCCGCACCTGATGACACCATTGTAGATTCTCCAACTCTTTGAACTACCTTTCATGACTAAGACGGGCTCTGTACACATCCTAGGTTCTGGTGCCATTGGTGGCCTCGTGGGGTATGAGCTCTCTACTGTGAAGGCTGCGCCGCTGATAACAATGCTATGGCGTAATCAGCTGCGTATGGCGGAGTTCCAAAATAAGTTCCACTCCACTGTGACACTTGACAGATTGTTCAAGCCTCAGGAACCTCAGATGAAGGCCAAGTTAGAGGCTGGATGTCCAGAAACTGTGACAAGCTCCATTGAAACTCTCTTTGTCACCACCAAGACATATCAAACTCAAGCTGCCATCAAGCCGTACCTCCATCTGATTTCACCGCAGACCAATATTGTGCTGATTCAAAATGGTCTAGGCGTGGCTGACGAGCTCTATACAGACGTGTGGCCTGACGTTGATACAAGACCAAACATGTACCAAGGAGTCATTGGACACGGCGCCTTCATCACGCCTCATGATACAGACTACATCGTATCACACGCTGGCCTCTCAGACTTTGCATTTGCCAAAATCCCAAGAAATCTCACAGAAACAGAACCATTTGATGTTAATCCCCCACTCTTTGTCGAGCAGCTTTTAAACGCTAAAGATCTTGGCTCCAAGTACATACCTTACGACGAGCTCCTCTTAATCCAACTGAAGAAGTTTATGGTGAACGCTTGCATCAATCCTGTCACCTCAATTGTCGATTGCATCAATGGCGAGCTTGGGATAGCTGATAACGCTGATGTGCTCTTCAAGGAAATCATCGGAGAAGCCATAGACATCTTCAAGAGTTGTATACCTGCCCTGCAGAACGAAAAGGCAGAGAAGTTCTTGAACCTCGAGGACATGTTCTCAAACGTGATGAATGTCGGAACAGTTCAAAACTCAAAGAACTCCTCCTCCATGAGACAAGATGTTCTCAATCTCAGAGACACTGAGATCGACTACATCAATGGGTATGTGGTGTCCCTTGCTGAAAGAAATGGCTTAAGCGCCAACATCAATAAGACTGTGGCAAACTTCGTGAAACTCAGACTCTCTCTCAATAGAAGCAGAGCATAGAATAGATCAATAAAGAAGGACTAGGAAGTTACAAAGAAATTGAGAATGTCAAGAGAACTGACAAAGTAGTATAATTTTTTGGCCCCCGCCGCCTCTGGCGCGGGGGCCCCCCCCCGTCCAAGAAACGGAACGTTTCTTGAGGAACTCGCGCGGCCATTTTTTGGGCTAAGGAA